>JAJOHK020000562.1:0-23353 GCA_022457215.2 Leucocoprinus gongylophorus | reverse complement strand
GCGGAGCAATGCCCTCTTTTAACAATCAAGAGTTACGTCAGACGGACATCAATAATTAGACTGTTCCGTTGCTCATCTTTGCCAGTAGCTGTAAATACTCTACGAAGCCATTTTGAGGGCACTCACTGATTCTTGCCAATGACAGGAGGCATAGATGTATGCCTGAGTCTTTGCACGTCAGCGTAAGAGCTCCGGTGGCTTTGTAGTTGAGTGTCTTCGGTGGAAGCAACAATTCCAACAACGTTGTCATAGTCTCCGATGTCTTCCTCATCCGTTTCATCAGGAGTTCCTAAGCGACTAGATTCGTCTCCAGAGAAGCCCGACCACGCAGATGTTCCACGCTTGGCATTGCGACTCCAACCAAAGAAGCGTTCATCAAACCAGGCCATAGGATGGTTAATTAGTAAGCCTTGTGCATCGACAGCACCTGTCCCACTCTTTCGACGCCATAATCCAGACGTTCCAGTGGAAGGAGGTACACTTGCTGAGGGGACAAGGATTCGGGACTAGAGACGGGATGGAAATTAGGCCCCCGAAACTGGAACCATTATGTCCTACCTGATCAAAATCTTCATACAGCTTGGGTGCGAACTCGTTGATGACAGCAGCTAGCTCATTCGCAAGCTGAATACGCTGTTGCTTCGCCTTGTTCAGTGATCGCTGCTGACCAGGTATAAGAGTAATTATGAGTGGTGGCAAGGACCTATCCAGATGTCAGTATGCTGAAATTAGACATTCGGTATCTACCCACTTTAGCACATCCATCCCCGCCTCACCGAATTTGAGGGCAGCATAATTCATAAAAGGAAGATTGGTTATAGTGAGGAAAGGGGTTGCAATCCGCCATTGCATCGGAAGTTGCGCCCTAATGACTATAAGAGTGGCGAGGATTGCATAGAAAGTATACAGAACAGGGGTAACGCCCAAAGCTATCAAGACCTTCCAGCTTGCTAACACATCGCGCCCAGCAATCTTAACAGCAGAAGTGGCGAGGGCCTCTGAGAGGAACATAAATTGGGAGTTTTCAACATTATGTTGTTGGCTCGGACCTACCTTTTGCCTTTTTCCTTGAGATAATTGAGGCAACTACGAACATGGGAGCATTCAGGACTGTCCCAGGTAAAGCGAGAAGCGTCCAAACGGTAAGGAGAATCATCCGATAAGTCAAAAGACCGAGAGTTTTCCAACTAGCTTTCTCCGCTCGTGGAACCTGTAGCCAACGCACTCAGTAGAATGGATGTGGTTTTTGTTCTTCATATACCTGATGATCGCGCACTCCAATGTCTCTGAGGAGACGGTTGTATTTGAGAACATCAGTACGCAGCTTCTGGACCCTGGGCTCGTCTTTGAAGTGAACATAGCCTTCAAGTAAACGGCGATTAAGTTCGACCACCTGTCCAAGCGTAAGGTGCTGGCTCGGGGTTTTGTATAATCGACGGACGGCTTGAATTAACTGATCAGCGTAGTCAGTCATCCTAGCAGAAACTCGAGTGATAAGACTTTTACCATTAGGGTGTCGTAATCAGGAGCACGGATAGTTACGGTCTTCAGTCCATCATAAATGAGGTCGAGGAACTTGGACACTGCTTCACGCTTTTGTGATCCTCCTTGTTTGAACATTTCCACATATTCCGGAGGCACATCAAGTGCAGTTCCAAACTCAACGACAGCACGGGAACGAAAGCGATGAGCATGAAAGTAAGATAACCCCACAGGGACAATCTTAACTTTGATATTTGGGTCATTAGCCATCGCACCGAGAGCCATGATGGAGACCCCAGCCTTAAGAGGCAAGAGGTCCGTTCGGTCATGACTACCACCTGGGAAGTTGGGTTGAGCAAAAGATGCTTTAACTAGTGCCTGACTCACCTTCTGGGAATATACCAATGCTCCCACAACCATTCAGACATTGATAAACCTCTCTGTACATACCATTTTGATCAACATAGGACATTTTCTTGAACTCGAGGCCAGGAATTCCATCTTGACGTAGTTCCATGACCTGCTCTCTAATCTTCGCAGTTCCTTTCCCGCTTTCCCCACCGAACTCACGCTTGATTGAGAGCTCGGTATCCGAGAGGACTTCGCTGACCTCAGCTACCGAAGAATTCACTGATTTTGGGAGCATAATCTGCATTTTCGGGGAGAACTCCTTCGTGAATTGTGTTCCCTCACCCAAGACAAGACAAGGGTCATTAGGTGACAGCCATATGTGGCCGGCAGCAGGTTTTGCAGAATCAGCAGCTCGAGCAACAGGGACTAGAAGGATATATGTTCATGAATCTACCCATATAGGTTACTGTAAAACTCACTGCTATCCATGAGGCGAGCGAAGAAACCGACCCATTTTCTCTCCATGCTTTTTGCAGCAGTCAAGAACTGAACTTGTCTATGCGTCTCGCGGAATACTTCGAGGGATAATAATAATGGATCGAGAAACTGAAGAAGCAGACTTTGGTCCAGCACGCAAGAAGGTCGGCAACTACGCCAGCATACCTGATTATGGTGAGGAGCACCAACAAAGATTACAGGACCATCTCGAGGAATATGGAATGCTCCTCGTGGTCGAATTTCCCGGAAGAAGATCTGGGTAATGATTCTCCAAAAAAGCATAACAACCTCATACTTGAGGGGCTGCTCTGTCCGAAAATGCTTTATTGAAGAAGCCATGGCAGAATAAGGAAGAGTGAGGATATAGTTAATGATAGCTGATAGCCTCTCTCTAATAAGGACAAATATTCTGCTATATTGACAGTGGTTAATTATTATCAAAGTTTGAAAAAATTACAATCATTTTTTAAACTAGTATATCTATATTATGTGAATATTGACCTTGTATAAAAGGGGACCAGCTCTTTCATACCCTTCTTTCATATCCTTAATGCCCTTCGAAGCCCAGCAAACTCTATTTTCTATTGTCAAACTCTGTGACTACATCGCTTCTTTCTCTCTTACCACCATCTTGTATGGTAGTGCCCACAAGAGAATTAGTGAATACATTGTTTTCCTCTTCAATTACTGCTTTTCAAACTTCTCAAGTGGCTCACATCCCATCCACTATGGACATGGATGTCAATTCCGACATTGTCAGAGAAAGATCTGCTTCCTCTAGCAGAAACAGCTCCAGAGAATCATTAATTCTCTCTAAAGCTTCATCTATGACTTACCATGAATGTATGGAAGTCATGAACACTCTCATAAGTGAAAATGTTTGGGAACCAGTTAACATGTCACAATTGTCTTACATATCAATCAATAGAGATGTAGAAGAAGGTAAGCTGGTCAGTGAGGCAACTGATGATAGTCTTTAGGGGAAGATACCACATGTTACCAATGAGGCACCTGCTCTTAACAACACACCTGTCAGATATGCAAAGCTTGGACTCTAGCTTTTTGATTTAATTTTCTTTTTCTTTTTCTTTTCTTTATTCTTGGATCTAAGGTTAGGGTTAGGGTGACATCATAGTCATACTGTCACATATCAGTCACATCAGATAACATGGTCACAGTAATAGTCACACAATCATGTGGTCACATGAAATATGGTAGAAGGTTTGAGAATAATAATGTTATGCAACAGGTACAACACATGTTGACCTCCTAGCTAACACATGGTCTTTAGGGCAGACTAGAAATAGCCAAGCATAGACTATCAATAGTAGGTAAATATATTGTACTAAGAACTCTATTGAGTTTTCTTATATCAACCCTAATATAAGGTTTTTTTCTTTGATCAACTCTAAGATCATTAAATTGTAATAATATCTAGTAGGGCTGCTATCTGTCATAGCAGATGTTAGGCTAATTTTAAAAGGTAACTAATTATGTCATTACATTAATATGCTTGTATCTCTATGAATTCTAATCTTTATATAATGTATAATACATTATTAGAAACTGTTTGATAATTACTTTCTAATACAAGTTTGATTGTGGGAATCTGTTTAATTGTTTCTGAGATAATAACTAATAACACTTATAGTTACTAATAGTCTGATATCAATGATCTGTTGTAACTTTTGTATATCTCAAATATGTGTAAATAGTTATTTGGGGCTTTCTAGTACAACTTGGTTTGTGAGAATCAGTCTACTGGTTATAGAGATACAAGTTAAATAAAGTTTGTAATACTTATAGTATAAACTTAAGACCTAATAAAGAATCAACTAAGAATCAACTAAGAATCTTCTAATATCTTACTTCTCTCTAATATTCCATTATTTAAACTATAACCATATAATAGATAGTAAGTACAACATATAAGTTAAGACCAGTGTTATCATCCAAGATCATATTATCTATCTGTAAATAAGCCTCCAAACTACCAGCTTATATGCTAAGTATATCACCTAGAGTAGATATCCAAAATAAAGACTGCTAAGCATTACACTGGTTTCTAGTAATCTTTAGATGTTAGAAATGGAAATTTGTAAAGCTGGCAAGAGTCTAGCAAGAAAATCCAAAATAAAATAGAAATGAGTGATTTATACTAGAAGAGATTAGAAAGTGTGGATAAAAAAGGAGCATTACCCATCAGATATGACAATTGTCTTCTTTACTAAATCCAAAATAAAGAAAGAATAGAGAAGAATTGAAATAGAAAAATAAGAGAAACTTCAATAATAGAAGCAAGATATAAAAGAAACAAGTTTACTATCTTTAAATCTAATATTATCCCCCCTTCAGGATTTCTCCTCCAAAGAAGCAGACTTCTATCTTTGCTAATTTCTTTTCAGCTTTCTTAAGTACTCTTTTTCTAATTTTCTATCATCTCACCCATATAACATCTTTGCTATATATTTCTCTAGTACTTTCTCTCTTCTGAAGTCTTGCTCTTCTGCTACTTCCAACTTCTCTTGTTTTCTGACTTCTGCACTTATTCTTTCTTCAAAGTCCACTACTATCTCTTTTATATTTCCAAAGTCCTCTTCTCTTTTCCATGTGTCATGTTATGCTATAAAACCCTTCTAATGTACTAAGTACTTTGTTATTCTTCTTATTTTTCACTTATTTAATATTTTTTCAACCTCCCACTCCTCTTATCTGTCAACTTCCACTAGTTCTGATTCTTTCATCCTCTGCTCCTTTACTGGTTTTCTGTATCTTACTACTCAACTTATGTTCACAGCTAAATAAATCCTCATTGTAGTTGGTAGTTTTAGTTTAACTACATTGGTAAATACTACTTCTTCAATAATATATAATTGATCCACCAGTTTCTTTGCCAGTTGCTCTTTGAACACTAGGTTTTTTATGTTTAATATTACCTTGTTTTCTCTTTTCTATACTTTCACCTTACTCCTTCTTTTATCTGCTGGCTTTTTTATTTTTTTCTGTGTCTTTTTCAGTGCTATCTTTACTTCCTTCTAAATTCTCTTTATCTTTTCTGAAAATTCTGTTATATTTTTCATTTTCTCTTTTTTCTTAATGTCTACTCCCATTCTCAACTCTCTTCTATAATTTGCTATGAATAGAGACACTTTTGTTACTGAGTGGACTTTACTATTCACAACAAACTCTGCTGATGCTAGCCAGCCCTTCTGCCTATAATCTATAAAGAACTGTAGATATTGTTTCAGTTTCCAGTTCATATACTCAATTTGCCCATCTATCTGTAAATAGAAGGCTGTTGACAATCTCATTTCAATTTCTAACATACTGTTCAACTTCTTTGTTGATTCTACTATAAACTGTGGCCTCCTATCTGAAATGACACTCTCTAGAAATCTATGCAAATTCTATATCATCTCTAGATAGCTTTGCTAATCTCTCTGCTGATATTCTCTTATGGTTGCCACAAAATATACCATCTTTGACAACTGGTATATTCCAATCCAGCCACATTTGTCCCAATCCACACTCTCTGTCCTTTTCAGTACAGATTACAATTTCTATTTCACTTCAAGATAAGAGAGTGTGTGTATAACTACTAAAATTTTTACACAAATCCTTATAAAGAGAATATTATTTCTTTTTACCTGAATATAGAGAGAGCTTTATTTTAATTGGTTTATATTATTGGAATATTTGGTAGGTTTATGGAGTTTTTCTTTCTCAACTATTCATTAATATATTCACACTTTAAAAGATATCTTTTCTGGACCCTCAACGACTCTATAAATCTCCATCCCAAACATTCAAGAATCACTTAGAACTAGAGTAACTCACTCAGCAGTCTCTATTTCTAGATAACTATCTTAGATAGCATACTTAATATATAAGTTAGTAGTTACACTATAAAGCCTTATTTTGAAAATTGACTAAAACTATCACCATCTTCCAGTGCTAGTGATAACATACCTTCTACCTTTTAGTGAAATTATCTGCCAGCAACATCCTAAGTACCTCTTCTGAAATATATGACCAGTGTAATTAGTAGAAATACAGCATACAAGCTAAAGCTGAAGGTTGTTTTGACTCTTGTATTCTGCATACTTAGATAATGCAAGGTGTTAATTTTGACTTCTGAGAGCTCATTATTGGATTTTAGATAACAAGATGTAAACTACATCTAACAACAACTTATTACATACTACCAATATTGTATCTTTCTCTACTATCACATATCCATTAAATATATCCAATCTATTCAACTCTATTATGGATAACACTTCCCTAGTATCCAATCTACTCCAGACATTTGTGAAAGAAGATATCTTTTTATAGTTTACTTATTTTCTTCTAGTATAGATTTACCTAGTTTTTTTTCATGTCCAATCACTCTATTACTGATCATATAGTTTCTCATAATCTCCATAGTATTGTAGCAACCACTTGCTGGAACGGCACTTGTAGTTTGCTTACTTCAGCAAAGCTCTTCAGTTAGCTATCTAGTAGTAGAGATTACAAGAGAACTTGACAAGGAGCCCTTGCTGTATTGCTACCCTATTTATATAAATTACATGTGGTCTGTGCTATAACAATGTCCTACTTTTATTCCTGCCCTAAAGGCCTCATATTTATCTCATGTCTACTCTACAGTGACTGTGCAAGACTATGCATCCTGCTCTAACATTCATATGTACTACATGTAGTAGCAATGTAGTGCACATGCTCCCTGATATCATTGTCTAGGCTCTTCTAGCCTCGTAGACTCTTCTAGACCTATAGACTACTCTAGACCATTCTAGGCTTATAACATCATCTTACATGACTTTCAGGTCACATGCTATTTTCCCATTGTAGACTAATAATATAACTACTGTCTATTTCTGTCCTCTGACCCTAACCCTAAAAGTCTGTCTGCACTCTTGTCTTATAACATATAGAACTCTGGACTCTATTTCCAAAAACTTTAATATACTCAGAGTAGTTATCTATCTTCTCTAATCCTTAAATAGATTTAGTACTAGTATTTAAGATATATAGATACTCTGTAGCTTCTTAGCTTGAAAATCAACTAGTGTAGTATACTGTTTTGAGTGCCTATACTCAGAAGTCCAAATTTCTTTATGTTCTGCTTCCTATTATAGTTCTCTTTCTAAATATGACTACTACAATATATAGAAATATAGCACATTTACTAAGTCAAGGTCATCTAGAATTTGCATTGACATATATTGGATAATATTCTCATACTCTTCTGATGTCTTCTGTAATTTTTCTATAGATAGTTTTCTCTTCTGGGTATATTTTATATCTAATACCTACTACTAATAGCAACTTGGTAATAAAGTTTACTATTAGATATGTCTATAGCTTCTTTGGTACTTTATTTGCTATTAGCTTCTTTGCTAATATCTCTGTTTTATTCTTTATTTTCTAATACAAGTTATTGTTATAACTCAAAATCCTTAGAGTTAGATTATAAGGTAACCTTGTATTAGGTAACACAAGAGAACTTGATAAAGAGCTCTTTACAAAATAGTTTACCTTATATACTCCTACTGATAGTCTGTACTAGCTACTGTACATCCTACCCTAAATGACTATATTACAAATAAGATACTCACTGGTTGTGATACTTGAGCTGAATAATGTTTCAGAGGTTCAGTACAAGAGTATGATAACTGACAGATGATGAAAAGTATCAACAGAAATAATTGACGTTGTTAAGTCTGAGGTCTAGCCCTCAGACATAGAAGTATATATACAAAAGAGTGATGGTCCATACACAAGCTATTATCATCATATGATCAAAACTCATACCTGATGGGAGCTGTCAGCTATCATAGCAGCTGTCAGGCTAATTTTAGAAGGTAACTAATTATATCACTACATTGATATGCTTGTATCTCTACCAATACTTGTCACTTTGAGATGCATTGTATATCGTTGGAAATGGATTGATGAGCACTTTCCAATACATATTCAATTGTGTGAATCCGCTCAGCCATTCATGAGATATTAGCAGACAAAGCTTTTACAGCTACTGATGGCCTAATATCTCAGTCATTTGTTGTCACTTTTGTACCTCCTGCATATGTGCGGATAGTCCTTATTTGGGGCTTTCCAGTGCAACTTAGTTTGTGAAAATTGGTCCACTGGTTGTAGAGATACAAGCTGAATGAAGTTTGTAACAGACTATATATAAAGTATAAGGCTAACATGTGGTATCTATGTTGTATAATGTCATTTTGTTCCAGAACCTTTTACTTTCTTCTCTTAAGTCCTGTGATCAGTGTTGTGACCATATCATCAGATATGACTGATGTGACAGTGTGACCAATTACTTCTAACCCTAACCCCAATGTTCTAAAAATAGAAAAATAAAAAATAAATCGAAAATAAAAAGAAACTAAGTCCACTTCCTGCAATTTTGACAGTTATATTCATTTATATATTTTTCTATATCTTTTGTTATTCCTAGCTATTAGTAATTTCTTGTTGCTAACTCCATCATCTTCTATCATCTTCTATATCTAGCTACTAGTATATTAACTAGATGATTTCTACTCTTAATTCCTTGTTATAATTATTATCTCATGTTTTATCTTATATTCAATATCATTATATCCTATTCCAACTATATTTTTCATTTTTAGACTTAGAGTTAGGAGTTAGTATGATATTATATATGACTATCACAAATTATTACATATCTGTCACAAGTCACAGTCACAAGATCATATATTATATGGAATATCATATAAGATTCTAGAGTAATGATATCATACTATATGCTAATGGTTTATAGTACATATATCTCTTTAAGATAGACTAAATTAGTATAGCATAAATCGTTAGCCAAGTATATATAAGGTAAATACTTTATAACTGGAACTCCATTGAGTTCTCTTGTATAATCCCTATATAAGATTCTTTTATTGACTTAATTCTGAGTTTTTAATTATAATATTCAGATATTTTTACTGGACTCTTGCTAACTTCATAAACTTCTATTTTCTGATATTCAAGAATCACTAGTAACTAGATGTCAGAGTTGTGAATGATAAATTTGGTTTTATTTTATTTTATTATTTTATTATTTTAATTTTCTGTTTTTTCTTTTATTTTATTTTTGATTTTACTTTACTTTACTTTATTTTGGACTTAGACAAAGGATGTGATGTGACATTATATGTAATAGTCACACAAGTTATAAAGTGTGACAGAATCATAACACCTATCACAGTATGGTCACATATGTCACAGTTACAGGTTATATGATTATATAATACAAAAAAGTTATAAAAGATTCTAAAATAGATAACATCATATAGTATAGCAATAACATGTTGGTCTTATAGAAAGTGCATAAACAGAAAGTGCATGAACTATTATAATTATAAGCTTGGCTTAGGTTGTAACTAAGGCAAAAACTTGAGAAAGAATGAAGATGATGATCAATTAGTAAAATATAAAGATACAGAACTATATCTACTACCATACATATCTAATAACTATAAGGAATAAGTAAGGTATTTTTGAGAAAACCATAAAGAGAAAGTGAGGAAAACATGAGGAAACCTCTACTACTACATGAGATGCTATATTGTAGTGACTACTAGTCTAGAAATAACCAATAAACTACTAAGTAAACTTAAGAGTAAAGTATCTTATGAAAATTACAAGAAAACTCAATAAGAAGTTTCCAGTGAATTGCTACCCTATTTATATAATATATACATAGTCTATGCTAAAAATAAATAGTCCTATTTTAAAGTATATATGTTGTTTATGAGTCTACTATACTGTTATCACAAGGTAAATATATTTCTTAATATTATTGTTCTAGTCTCTTTTACTATATTTCAGACCTATAATATCACATCATATGATGTATCATGTGACCATAATAATGTACCTTTTTATCATTTATAAAAAATAAAAATAAAAATAAAATCAAAAAAAGAAATATTAAATCAAGAAAAATATTAGTGTCCTAGCACACTATAACATACTAACTGATACTACATAAGGATTCAATAATATGTAATAGATTGTGGTAAATATGAGTCAAAGATGAAACAAACTCTAATATATGTTCAGAATATATCAATTATGAGGCCAATATCTGTAAAGATTATAGCTATCATAATATGAATATTAGAATAGGTTAGTTGTAGTGTTCACACAGACCACAGTCTATAGCATACAAGCTAGACTATCCTATACTAAGAACTTTGTTAAGTTCTCTTGTATTACTCAATACAAGAGTATATCTTTTATCTTACTTTAAAGACTTAAGTTATAACACCAGAATAACTTACTTAGTAGTCTTTATACTAGATAACTACTTTAGGTAAAATACTTAGTATATAAACTGATAGTTTACACTATACTAGCTTTGTCCCAAAAATTGACTAGAACTAACACTAATTTCCAGTATTAGTAACAGTATACCTCATTATCTTTCAGTGGTCTCAATCCTCTAAGTTTACCAAGTTTTCTTATGAAATATACAACTAGTGTGACTTATAGAAGCACAGCACATAAGCTAAAGCCAAAGATTGTTCTGACCCTCATCTTTTGTGTTCTTAGATAACATATAACTAACTATTTGAACTTCTAAGAGATCTTATTGGATCTCAGATAATATCAGTCAGTACCTCATATAGTAGTGGTGGCTTCATTATGTTTTTCTCATTTTCTTCTTATTGTATTACTTATAGATATTATATACTTTTCTCATAGTTAACAGATATATATAGTAGTAGATACAGCCTTGTATTTTTACACTTTACTAATTGATTATCTTCTTACTCCTTTCTCAAGTCTTTGCTTAAGTTGTAATCTAAGCCAAGCTTAGAATCATAAAATTTCTTACCTTTTGGTATATACACTTTTTCTTCTTTTAATACTAACTTTTCTTCTATCTGCCACTCATTATTTCTCAACATCTTTACTTCTACTGTTCTAACTATTTTTTCATCATTTTCTCCAGCTATTTTTATTTTCTATTATATTTACTTCTAGTTCTTCTACTATTAATTCTACTAGCTCTTGTTAGAAATGATTCACACTCACCAAGAATGTTGTAACAACTACTCACCGGAATAGCACTTGTAGTATGCTGACTTCAGCAAAGCTCTCAGTAGGCTATTTAGTAGTGGGAATTACAAGAGAACTTGACAAGGAGCCCTTGCTGCATTGCTCCTCTATTTATATAAATACAACGTGGTCCATGCTACAACAATATTTACTAGCCCTTATGTCCATACCTCTATCTTATATCCTTTTACTAAGGCTATCATGCTATATACATGTGCCTTGACATCATACTCTTTAATCTCCACTATACATGTATGCACCATGTGTATACCATAAGGAACTATAGTCCCTTGATGTTATCTCTAACCCTAACTCTTCTCTAGACTCTTCCTGATTCTTCTAAACCCTAAGTCCTTCCAGACCACTCTAGACTACTCTAGCCTATATCACATGACTTCCAAGTCACATGCTCTTCTTCCATTGTAGACTAATAATTACTATCTTATCTATGTCCAGCTAACCCTAACCCTAGCCAAAGTCTGTCTACACATTCATCTTATAACAAAGAATATCTGTGAATATAATATGAAGGATAGGATAGAAAGTGTGATTTGGTAAATATGGAGTGGAAATAACTTAGGAGTAGTGTTATAGGACACTTGAACACTAACAGTTTTTATTTTTCTTTTCTTCTATTTTTCTGATTTTATATTAATTTTCTTTTTCTTTTTCTTTTCTTTTGGACGATAAAAAAGCATGTGATACTGCAGTCACATGACAGGTCACATGGTGTGATATCATAGGCCTAGAACATGGTGGAAAGATCTGGAAAATAACGTCAGGACATATGTATATAACATGGTAGCCTTGAGTAGGAAATAAGGTGGATATGAGGTTGTAGTACGGACCATGTGTACTTTGTATATATAGGACTCAAATTTAGCAGAGACTTCTTGTTGAGTTCTCTTGTGATTTTCCCTACTTGATTGCCTACTAAGAGTTTTACTCGCTTGTATAGCTATTAGACTTCATGTCTAGTAGTTGCCATAACAAGTAGTGCTATATAGATAATGACCTTAGCTTTAACAGAAAATATTGTACATAGCTTAAACTTGTTATATAGTTATACTTCAGAAAAAAAGAATTCCAAAAGAACTTGAGATGAGTATAGCACAAATCTAAGTTAGTTATTAGACTAAAGACTATATATGATAGCTATTATTCTTAAATATAAGAAACATTTTTCTAATAATACCACTACTATACATACTCTAGATTGGGCACTATAGGAATTGTTGTTTAAAATAGCATAGAATTAATAAGAAATGGAAAGATTTTAGTTCTTAGGCTAATGGGTGATTGAAATGGAGTTAATCTGTACTGGAAGAAGATAAAAGGGCATGGATATCAAATACTGTTGAATAGTATGTAATAGTTCTCAAATTCATCTTTCTTTTATTAGTTTTTGATTTTCATTATTATTTTCTACTTCTACTTTACAGTCTAATCTCTTACTTAATTTATCTGCTTTCTCTATCTTTATTTCTAGTATATTTTTCAAAGTAAAATTAAATCTTAACAAATACAATGTCTATCTTGTTTGTCTTCTGTTTAATTTTTGTATCTTCATGAAATACTCTAAATTCTTATAGTCTGTTCAAATCTCAAACTTGAATTTAATACCTTCTAGTAAATGTCTCCAGTTTTCTAGTTCTCTAATAACTACTAAAATTTTCTTATCATAGATTTCATAATTCTTTTCTGTCTTATTTAGAGATTTTGACAAGTATGTTATCAGCTTCCATCATCTGTCTTCCATTAACAAAACCTTTCCTGTTGTATAATCTAATACACTAACTTCCATCTTTTTTTTATTATTATCTAAGTTTAGTACTACTAATACCAGTTCTTTTGTAAATCTCTCCTTCAACTTCCTAAAAATCTTCTTTTGTCTCTCTATCTAGTCCTGTTTCTAATTCTTTTTTACTATGTTATATAATGGTCTAGCTATAGATGCAAAATTTTGAATAAACTACCTATAATAATTAGTAAGTTCTAAGAACTTCTAAATATCTTTGATTTTAGTAACTATATATTGTTAAAAGTCAAATTATGAATGTTAGTAATTTTTTTGTAAGTACTTTTGGAAATATTTTTTTTTTTTTTTTTTAGGTCAACAATTTATTACACAGGGCGCAATGGCAGTTCATGCCTACAGGAGGAATTATGTATAGAGTATCAATATTCTAATCTTTTTATGTAGTTACCCAACATAAAGGACTACTAAGGAATTGAACCTATAACCTCAAGTAGGTTTGAGGTAAGCATAATATATATGAATGGGAGTCTCTTCCACTATGCCATTTCTTCCCCAAAGAAAATATTTCTTTGATTTTCAAAATGTCTGATTTGATTACCTAAGCAAAAAGATAGTGGATTTTTGAAAAATTTGTCAAAGTCTTTTAATTTCTCAATTACTGATTTGATTAACTTTGAAAAATTTTTCTCTCTTGGAATTTTCTTAGCCAATGTTTTTGGCCCTATTCTCTTGTGTATTCCTACTAAACTGCTTAGAAATATATTGTCTAAATATATAATTGTAATTTTCATTAGTTGAAATATTAAGCTTATTTCAATCAACTTTATAAATGATAGAAATAAGTTCTTAAATTACCAAACCAAATTGATTGAGTTGCAGAAATTAATTGATATCCCTATTCTTCAGACTATACTGTTTGATGAAGTGTTAGAAGTATAGTATGAAGTATATATATAATACCAGCCAATTGTTAAAGCTAAGCTTAACATTATATACTTTTAGTATAACTAGTTCAGTGACTGGTCTGTTTCTAATATGAAGATTATGATTTCTTAAAAGAAAGATAGAATATTGTTACTATTGGTTCATGTCAATTAGAGCAAAATAATTTATAAATTAAAACCAACATATTAATACTGTAAGAAACTGCTATAAGAAAAGTTTTTATAAAATTAATTATATCATTATATATAACATGTTGTTGTTTATTCCTATTTCTATACTGTAACAAACAAACTAGTACTAAAATATAGTGAGTATTCTAAGTAATTATACTCTTTTAGTAGAGTAGTGTCTATATTTGTAAGATAAAATCAAATCATAGTTTAGAGATGAAATATGAAAATATTTAGTTGAGAAGAATGTTAGAGCAGGTCAGATTAGTAATAATTTAATGGTATTAATAATAGATATTAACTAGAAAAAAAATATTAGTATAATTATAAAAGATATAAAAGACATAGTGAAGAGATAGTAGTTGTAACTTGATATAATATATATCAGAAGTTAAAAATAGTGGATTCTATTAATTTTTATTTTTATTTTCATTATTTTGAACTTAGAGTTAAGGGTTAGTATAATATGATATATAACTATTATATATCATATAGAAGAATATATAATAATATTATACAGCATGTTTACCATATATTAATCTTATTAATAACATATGCTTTTTAAAATAAACTAGGTTTAGTATAATATAAACTATAAGCTTAGTATATATAAGATAAATACTTTGCATTTGGAACTCTATTAAGTTTTCTTATATTAATCCTAATATAAAGTTTTTTTAATCTTATTCTTGATCTTAAGTTGTAATAATGTACTAGTCTAAAAAACAGTCTTAGTCTTTCTTAAGATTTTTCACATTATATTCAATAAGTAGAAATTCTTTGATAGTAAATGACTTTTATCTGAATTGGTCTGTTTTATTCTTAGTGAATGTACCTAATCTCTCAAGAAATTAGCTAAAAATAGCTATGCCTTGTTTAATCTTAAGAATATCTAGTATATATATAAAGTTTGAGACATTATGGAAAATTTGGTGATAATTTTCATATTGAGAGCCCATATAAATAATATACTCTCATGTTTGCAATTCTTTTTCATAAGGATAAAAAATATTTTTAGAAGAAACTGTAGATTGGTAATAAACTCCAAAGTAGTCATAGTTTATTTTATAAGGTAGCTAAATATTTCTCTTTAGTTATATAGAGTTTTAGAATAAAAGATGAATTAAAGAGATAGAGAAATATAGTTTACAAAATATATTATCTACTCTAGGGTTAATTTCTCTATATCTATTTCTATTTGGTAAGAATATATTCATGTATCTAATAGATTGTTAAAGTAACTGTAATATTAAATTAGCTCTAAAGTTTTGTAACTTCTTTAACTAGTTTGTCAGCTTTCTTATTTTCTTTGATTTTGATGTGGTTAAAAGTTAAGTTAACTATGAGTATTTTAGTAAAAATATATACTATCAGCTGGCTTTATTGGAGCTTAGGGTTAAAGATTAAAAATATAGCTAAGATGTTGTCAATATATAGCTGGATATGGTAAATTTTAGAATAGTAGTTTGCAAAGAGAATAGATTCTGATAAACCAGTTCTAAGTTTTGTAAGTTTTATATCATAGACTTCAGTTGAGCCTCCAAGACTAAGTTTTTGATAGAAGACTTCTCTTCTATGATGATATTCTACTATTACTGATCCAAGTTAGTAAAATTGGTTGTAGAAGAAAATTTGAAAGCTATTGGAGTAAGTAAAGAGTATTTCTAAATAGTAGTATATTAGTATATTGTGAAACATTTATTATAGTCTAGTTATATTTTTTACCATATAGAGAGAAGAAAAATAAAAATACATTTATAGAATAGTAAGGTGAGTATAGCTATTTTTTTTAATAATTGAATTGGTTTGGACCTACAGTTATGTTTAGTGAAGAAAGAAAAAGAATTTAAGAAGGCTTGTTTATTATATCAGTTGTTAAATAGTTATTGAAGAATAATGTTGTTAATACTAAGTTTGTTAAAATAAATAGTAGTATATTTGGTTAAAAAGTTGAAATATATACCAAGAAGAAAAATAAAAGCTTCTAGTTTTAATATATAAATAAAAGTGATGTAAAAGGCTACATAAATGAGATAGAATGGTTTATTTTGAATTTTATTTAGTATTTGGATATATTTTTGTTTTCCTGTTTATCAAATAGTACTAATATATATGATAATAGAAAGAATATATATATAGTAGAAAAAGCAAAGATAGTAGTATAATAGACTACAAATAGTGTTTACTAGTATTGAGACACATATAATAGCATTTTTAGTCTTAGCTATTATTTTGGTAATATAATAATTAAAGAAAAGTTTGCAGTCAGAATAAACTTCCAATTAGTAGACTGTTAGGCTTATTAATATTCTAAAAGTATAATTATTATAATCAGTGAGGTTGATACAAAGAATTATTTTGTTTTTTTTTCTCTAAGTATAATACATAAGTTTTTTTATTTATATTAGAAAAAAGTTTAGCTAAGTATAGCTATTAGTCTACCAATTGGTAGATTTTAACAAGTATAAAGTTGTTAGTATCTAAAAAATAAAATGAAATGGTTAGCTTTCTATTATCTACATATATGAGAATAGAGATATAAGTAAGATAATTACAAACATAGTTTTCAGAAATCATAATAAAATTAGCTAGTATTTTGAAAATATTAAGTAAGCCTGCTAAGTAAAAAAAAAGCAAGGATAGAGAAGATAAGAAATTCTTATAGAATGCTATTCTTAACTAGTTTTATTTCTTCTTGAGTACTATTAAAATATATTACTATCTTTCAGTCAGAGAGAAAATTTACTATCTACTTTAATAATTTAAGAAAGACATAGTATTTTTTCATTTTACTAAGAAGATATTTGTGGTTAACAAAGTTAAAGTAATCTTTGATATTAAAAGTTAGTATAGAAATGGCTAAGCTATAGTTCTATAAGTTGTAAATATTATATATAAATGTAAGAATAGTATTTAAGATAAAAGAGTTGGCTCTATCTCTAAATTAGAAATCTAAGATGAGGTTGTATTAGCTTGTTAAATAAGTTAGTTTGTAAGCTACTACTTTCTTAAGTAGTTTGTTTATATATTTGAAGAATATAATAAAATAGTATATTATAAATTGGATATAATCAAGTTTGTTAGGCTTTTTAAGTATTATTGTAATTACTCTTTACTATTATAAAAAGTAGTATTCAATTACAAGATATTGTTGGATAAACATGAATATTTTATTTTCTACATATAATCAGGCCTATTTGAATATAATATAGTTAATTTAGCTAATACTAATAGCTGTCTTTAAACTTAATGAAAAAAAAGCTTTCTAAACCTTTATATAAGTAACTTTTTCAAAAGAAATTAACTTCAATAGAAAAAGAAAAAGAAAAAACTCATAATAAAAGATTTGTAAAAAAAACTAGCTTATCTAAGCTATATACTAATATTCTAAACTATTCAGTTATGTTATTTAACTTCTCTTTCTAGTACTCTCTTACTTTTCTTTAATGCTTTATAGTCTTCTAAAGTTTACTAATATCATTTGCTCATTTACTTTTTTATACTCTAGAAGCATTTGCTAAACACTTTAGCTCTTTTCTTATTCAATCATTCTATTCTGAACTATTTTTGATTACTTAAGTATTATTATTCCTTGCTTATGTAAATAGAATTCTAACATATTAAAATAGATATATTATTATATAGAATAGTTATTATCTTTAGAAATTTCCATTTTGTTTTCCTAGATTTTCTAGAGATAAGTATATAATTTAGTATTTCTTGAATAATAGACTTAGAATTTTCTGGAGATTTGAAGTATTTTGCTTTTTCATCTAATTACTCTAATAGAACTAATAACATAACTGATTTAAAAATTTTGTATTTTTCTTTGTATATAATAGTAAAAAATAGTCTTAATATTACTAGAATAAGATAGTTTTTATATCTTGTTTACTACTGCTTTTTTAGAGTTTTTTTAGCTTATATTCTCTTTATATATTAGAATTTCTAGAGTTGTCAGATATAAGTAACTATTTTAATAAGAATCTTGTTTTATTATAGTTTGGCTATCAGACTGGAATTGTACTTTTTTATTACTTATTTATTAGTAAGTATTATTATTATTGTAAGTATTAATATTATATTTTTAAGGTTAGTAGTAGAGATATTACTATTAGTATCTATTAATATGTTTAAAAGTCCTTAGAAATGTTATAGAATTTTTACAAAAGCTATAAACTATGTTTTACTGTCAGTATTCTTTATATTATATTTGTTTTTATAACAGTTACTAATAAAAGTGTCACAAATATTATTCAACTTATATCTCTACAATTAGCAGACTAATTCTTATAAACTAAGTTGTACTAGAAAGCCCAAAATAAGAGCTATTTGCATATATATAAGACATATAAAAGTAATAATAGATTACTGAGATATTAGACCATTAGTAACTATAAATTTTATTAGCTATTATCTCAGAAATGACTAAATAAATTCTTATAATCAAACTTATATTAAAAAGTGCTTATCAAACAGTTTCTAATAATATATCATATATTATATAAAGATCAGAATTCATAAAAATACAAACATATTAATATAGTAATATAATTAGTTATCTTTTAAAATTAGCCTAATATCTATTATAATAGATAACAGCCCTATTAGATACAAGTTTTGATTATATAATAGAAACAGCTTGCATACAAACTATTACTATTTTATATAAATACTTCTATATCTAAGAATTAGACTTCAGACTTAACATTAATTATCATTCATTAATTTATTTTTTTCATTATTGATATCTGTATTGATTTTCATTATCATTGTTATCATTATTAAACTTCTAAATCACTTCTAAATCTCTATGAGCATATCTAAGGCTTAAATATTACAAACAAGTAAGTAGTTTATTTTGTGATAAGGAGTTACATTGTTGAATAGTGTCCACTGAATAGTTGCAATTCTAGTGAATGCAATGCAGTTTCCCCGGATGTTCCATTTGATTTTGAGATCAGATAGGGTACCTTGGGAGGTGAGGGATATATTGATGTTCTGGACTATAGTTGCTTCATTTCTTCTGGAGTCAGGGGGGTAGGGTGGAGTCAAAGACAATGGCCAGAAACATTGGATAGTGAGCCTTGCTTGGGTTGGTCAGGGCTTTGGGCCAGGAAGTGGTGGTCGTGGGTTGGTTAGTCTTCTGGCTTGTAACAGCGTCGGCATAGGACGGGCATTTTCTAGGTTGTGGATGCTTGTACTCAGGCCTGGGTTTGGAGATTGGTTCCGGGGTGGTTGTTGTTGGTCGACTTTGACCGCTATTCGCTTGACTTCTTTAGTGAGGGACCTTAGGGCCTCTGAGATTGGGGAGTCTTGGTGTGTGGGGGTGGGATTCTGTTGGCCTGTTATGGTTTTATATAAGTTAGCTGCAAGAAGTGGAACGTGATCATCTACAGCAAAGTTTTTGCCTGTTAGTGTGAACAGTCTCTTGGTCGTCGTGAGGGCATCTTGTAGGTGCTCCAAGGTTTTCGCCCTTAAGGCGTCAATGTGTTTCCATGTGCCCAGAGTTTCTTTGCGGGTTGCTCTGAGTGCGGTAGGGGCGTGTTCGGTTGTGTAAGGTAGGTGTGGTGAGGGGGCTGTCGAACACGTCAGAGTTAGGTCTGACGTATTCCTGTTCACTGACATCTCCGTCGGCTGTGTCAGAATCATACCTGTCCGTGTCTGACGCCCAGCTCCTGCGTCTTTTAGCCTTGGGGGTGATGGGAGCGGTGGGCTTCGTGGACGGTGTTGGAAGGGTGGTGTGTATGTGGGTTGCTGGGCTGGTCTGGTTTGAGTTCACTTGTGTCAGTGATTCTCTTGAGCCCTGCGTTATTTTACGATTGCTTGGTGGTGGTATATTGGGGGATGGTGTGCACTGAGTGCGTCTCCCATGCCTCTAGCATACATCCTTGTGAGGCGCCGTGACTTAATTAACGTCATGGAAGCATGGAAGCAGGAAGTGTATGTAATATGTTAGATGTTAGGAGCCACATTGTCACCGTGTGTCCCTAAGTATCCGCCGTCTTCAATCTTTTGGGTACCTTGTGTAGCCAAGTTAGGGGAGATTGTGAGACAATCTCATCCTCTACTTCTATCTGGTTCACCCAAGATTGGGCTTCCCTTCTTTTTGTGTAATCTACAGAGGATTTGGAAAAATTCAACTCATTAGAGCTACTTCGGGCAGCTGTAGCTGAATTTCCCTGGGAGACAGCACAACCTCTTGTAGAGTCATTAGGATTCATGCTAGAATTCTCTTGAGTGTTGTTAGTATTGGGTTTGGAGAGTTCTTCAAGCTATAAGAAGTTGTATTCGCAATTTTTCTGTTAGGCGCTACCATACAAGATGGTGGTGTTGAGGAAAGAAGTGGTGCTAGGCACACATTCATCGTTGTTTATCAAGTTGCGATTTGAAAATACAGTTATCAGACTAATCACGAGTTGGAACAGACAACAGGTCTTCTTTGTCAGTCTCATCAAAAGCGGACTATAAGAACGATAAACTTTCATTGGAATCCGACGCCTGAATCCGATGACTGATGCACCACAAAAAATGACTGCCCCCTGGTCATTTGCCATATATTTTCTTTTATAATCGGATTCCTAGATGTAAAGCGAACGTCAGATTGTTCACGGTATCTTATCCCTCGGAGAATTGGGATACCTATTAAGCGTGCTGTGTATCATTGGATCCTCCCTCCAGTACATGTCAGATAGAGGTTTCTTTATCCCTTCAATTCGGGTGCTAGCTCGAGTGCGTTTTTGTTAATCTGGTTGACACACGTAGTACACCATTTTCGCAATTTGGTATTGTGATCAGTCAATTCAGTGGTCTTGGACAACCGGAGATCCGCCAATTGCTCTTCAATTGAACCCTCAGGTATGAACGATTCAATCCCAGATTGAAGCACAAAGAGCTGGCGTCGGAATTCATGCAGTTCGAGGGAGATTTGTTTTTTATCTTGCGGCGAGTACATGGTGGATATAAGATTATCAGAGGAGGAGAGGAAGTTGGAGGAGGCGTCGGCAAGTTCGTCTAACATTTCGTTGGTCTCCCTGGACAGAGGAAGCGAAGCTACGAGCGCCGACAAGACATCTTCCAGAATCTGCTGGTGAAAAAGGGTAGACAGTCGGGCAATGGTGTAAATCTGAAGATTATGAGTATCGAATTAATGGATTTGACGGTTAGATCAACCTTTTTCATTGTTTCAAATTCCGAGGCAGACGGCTTTACAAACGGGATACCAAACTCTTCCCAGCCATCATTGAATATGATCCCGTCTTCCATGCTACCCTCAGGTTTTTCTGCGTTTTCCAATGCCTCGCAAATCTCAACCAAGCTGTCGTCCAAGGTGTCTTGATTACGTTTCCAAACTTTTCTAACGGCTATAAAATTATTTTCCGAAAATCCAGATGGCGCATGAGCATTCTCAATAACATCGTGCAATGCCCCTGTCTTCGTGAGGTATTCAGTTGCTGCATCCTTGCTTTTAGAAGAATTTTGATTTTCCGAATGAATGAAAGTTTGTATAAGGCATCGGAGTGCTTCAGTTACATCTCTTGCTATTGCGTAAGCCTCTGCTGCTAAGGTCTTCCCGTGATCAGCTTGTATGAATCGAACGCAGTGCGGAAGAGATGCGATACGTTCGGACAATTCTTTCAACGGTTCGAGAGAGGCAGTGTAAGATGGAGATGATGGTTTGAGCACAAGAGACAGCCTTGTTGTAGATACGTATATGAGGGAGAGCAGTGAGAGGAAGTCCGTGTGCAACGAGGAGAAATCAAAGGCGTCCAGAGACGAACTGGTATTCTGTGTTGGATCAGAAAGGATTGTAAACGTGGCCTTTGAAATATCAAGCACACGACCGAGTGCCAGGAGAGCTAGGGTTCATCATAAGTCACAAAATCCCAGACCAGTTGTTGAGCGCACACCTTTTTGTCTCTCTAACATTGTCAATTGAGTATCTGACAATAGGGTGTCAGTAGATTCTTTCAAGGCACGTGGCCTCCCGATTTTCGGATTTTCGCTTGCACCACTGTCGTCTTCACTAAGTTCCTTCAAATATCACCATAACTCGAATGCTCAGGCATCATCAGGTATCTCATCATTTCGTACAGTCATTTTTAAATGGTTGACACGTTCTAGCAGATGCTGGGTTTGTTGCGTTATGCTGCGCATCCAGTAACTGGACAGTCTTTGGTATCCACACCCTGGACCCTAGCTTGCCAACTGTCTGTCTTTCGGCCACTTCACCTCAGACATACGAATTATGTATGGCCTCAGCCTTCCTTGACGCGCAGATTAGCACCACTGAACTCGCGAAATTTGAACCTTGGTTCAATATTTTCTCGCAATCCTACACCTTCGCCAACCCCACTGGTTGTGGCTCATATAAGTCGCCTTGAAGCCGAGGCCAATGTCCAGCCTCACGATGCAGAAAAACAGCTCGCTCTGTTTCGTGCTCTCATGGAAACAAAACTCAAGACTTCGTATGAATTAGTCGTTAGTCGATGGGAGCAGATGTGTGAATTCGTATGTTGCGGGAATTTGTGTTATGAGTGGTTATGTTAATATGTCTGTTCTTGATTTAGGACCCCTCATCACCATTACTCTACTCACAAGAGGCATTTAAGATATATTTGAGTTGCCTGATGCAGATTAACCAGCAGATCACCACCATTAACGCCGCCGTATTGAGGCGAGATAACTTAATGGCTGCTCACCCTCTTGCGAATGGTGATTCTTCCGTGAGCGTGAATGATGCAACCACGATGTCAATGGAAGCTGCCAGCCCACCCGCCTCTGTATCGACGGAATCTACGCCCTCAGCTGCACCCTCAGTTTCTGTATCACCCTCAGCGTCCAAACAAGCTGAAATCTCTCCTAGTCAGCAGATTGCTCGATTTCTGTTGTCTGGTCAACCGAGAACATCTGGATCCAGTTTTTCCGACAGTGCCTCACCTTTCGCCAAGCTCAAGGGTTTGTCTTCGGCTACAGAAGGTTCAGCAGGAGGCCCAATTCAAGTTTCTATTGTTGAACGTCTGTTCCGTTTCCTATCTCTTCACTG
>JAJOHK020000561.1:0-23364 GCA_022457215.2 Leucocoprinus gongylophorus | reverse complement strand
TAGCGTATGCATTATTAGTATGTATAGCTAGCTGTCTTTGTCTGAACCCATAAGAATCTGTGGATGGCCCAAACTTATGGGTTATCACAAAGGCGAGTTTATTATGATCTCAATTGTTGCCTTGTGTCATCGCTTCTTTTCCTCTTACCACCATCTTGTATGGTAGTGCCTATTGGAAAGTCAGCGAATAAATTGTCATTTTCTTTTTCTACCTTCAGCAACTCAACAACAGAACCAAATTTCAAGAACCTTTTACCAGCTATGCCTTCTGAAATAAGCATAGGGATGGACAATCAGTCAGGACGCGTCCTTACTAGCAATAACGAGGTACAAGGGCGAAGGTCTGTCCCCTCTATTCATTCGTCTAGAGAACCATCTATGGTGTCCTCTGGTCGATCCACTCCATATCATGACCGAATGGATATGGACCTAGACGATGCTCCTGTAGCGGGAAACTTGGACAACAGAAGTCCTGAATGGTCTTACGAGACAGAGCAGGAGAATGCATTGAGGATAGGCAAGGCGGCCAACACATTGAACAACACGAGGCCTCCAGAAGTTAGCAATGAGGCCACCCCACCTAACAGCCTACACGAGGAAGACATCATCAATGTACAGCTTCCTTACGATCCGTAAGCTCCTACTGAGCCCAAACTGTGGAGTGGATCCTTCCACCCCATTTCACTTCATGGTTCTATCGAACACCTCACATCAGACGCCAAGAATATTAAAGTTACGCTCAACTTCTTGGCCAAATATATCCAAGGTAAACAAGTCGACAGTAACAAGGCTAATGATCTTGGTGATTTTGATGGTATGGGAGATGCAATATGGAATTTCATCTCATCTGTTTATGTGTCTAAGTGGGATGCGTTATACACTGACCACAAAACTAATACGTTTAGGTCGAAAATTTCGTCGAAATTCACTCCTTGTATTCCCCCTACTAATAGTAATTCAAAGAAGGATCCTCCCAAATCTATTCTGGTCACGATTAACAAAGCCCCGCCCCCTCCCCCTCTTCCGGCCAAATCCAAGAAAGAGATAAATGTTATCTCTAAATACTTCCATTCCAAGAATCCCGAGAATAATAAGAAAAACAATGGTAACAGTTCTATTAATTCTCAATCTAACAAATCATATGCCCAAGCCTCCAAGTCACTGTCTTCAACATCTGACATCTTGAAAATCAAAGAAACATTTCCCACCCTGAACGCTAAGAAAATTGATCAGGTAAACAGTATTGTTAATGGAAAAAACCAACAGAAACCTCGAATACAGTCGACTACTAAAGGTCCTTCTAGGAAACACATTATCATTCCGATGAGCACTGACAACATGTCGTCCTTCATGAAGAACTCGTCCCTTCACGTCGCTAACATTAACAGAGAACTTCGTAATGCCAAGACTGAAGTTCTAGTCGACTATATCCGCTCCGACTCTACTGGCATAATAATCATCACCAACAAGGTAGGCCAACAGTCCAACCTTTCTATCATTGACAACTACATCAAAAACTCAAATGATGTAAACATGCTTCAAGTCAAAAACTCTAGACTCCCCATGTCTAAATCATATCTGAAAATTATCGGCATACCTTTCTTCCCTCATTCCAACTCTATGGAGAAACTCACTTCTTTAGATGTTGAAACCATCCTCAAGCAAAACCACATTTTCGACAACATCTCCCTTGCGTCTAAACCGAGAGTTATTAAAGTCTCTCCTAAATCTGATATGGCCATCATTTGGATCGACATCTGGGATGTTCAAAGTGGAAAAAACACTAAACTTCTCATTAACAGGTGCTTCAATGTGGGCAATTACATCGCCACAATTAGAGGTGCGAATATGAATCTGGGAGTCCCCCAGTGCAAGAATTGCTGGAAGTGGGGACACTCTACCTTTTCATGTCGCATTCAAGGAGCTAAATGCGTCAAGTGCAACGGTCCACACAAATTGGAGCACCACAGGGAATTTGGTTGGTGTTGCAAAGCTAACGATAAAATCAACCCTCCTAGATTAAAGACCAAGAAGGGCGAACCATGCCCCTATTCCTTCAAATGTTCCAACTGTAAAGGGGACCACCAAGCCGATTCCAACGCATGTCCATTTTGGAGACATTGATTCCACAGGGAGTGGCACGTTAAGAAGTACGCCGAGATCCGTGAAAACAGATCGACCTCCATCCGTTCTGGAGTGAATGGCTCGAACGCTCAATGATTATCTGAAATCTAAAGATTTTTTCTCAAAACGTTCAAAAGAACTCCCTAATCACCAATACTATCCTCAAAACATACTCTCAGTTCGACGTTCTACTCATCCAAGAACCGCCTTGGTCTGAAATTCAGAAAATTCCCTGCTCCTCTAACTGCAAAGGCGAGCCACTTATTGGTTCTTGCCACCACCCCAATTGGATCACGTTTACAAGAATCCCACAGGACAAAAATGATTTCCCAAGAGTCATTTCTTATGTTAATATTCGTCTTAGCTTTCTTCGTTTCCTCTTTCGCAAGGATATTTTCGACCATCGAGACATTAACATCATTTCTTTCACTAACAATGGAGTTTGTCATTACATCTTAAATGTTTATTCTGACTCTTCACATTCAGCTTTAAAGTATCTCAAGGATATTGAAGTCAACATTAATAATGTTCTTCTCATGACGGGCGATTTCAATATTAGAGACTGTCTTTGGGATCCATCTTTCCCCTTTCATTCTTCTATTAGCAACAATTTAATTATGGTTGCAGACTCTTTTGATCTTTCGCTATTGGCTCCTATTAATCCTGGCCCTACTAGATTCTCAGACACTACTGGAGAGTCTAATTCGGTCATCGACTTGATGTTTCTGCATTGTGGCTCTACTGAACTGGATCACCATTTCATCCTTCCCGACTATCACCTATCTTCTGATCATGTGCCACTTACAATCGATATCCCCATTGGCAACGAAATCGTTCAATCGACCAAACTCTCTGTTGTTCCTGGAAGTGATCAGGAAAAGGATTTCATCAAAGACGTTATTTCGAATCTCCAAGTTATCGACACTTCAAATATTGATAGCGTGGAAAACCTCAATCTTATCGTCAACTGCCTTGGTTCTATCATTGAGCAAATGTGGTTCAAGAACGCGAAAAGAACAAAAATATCCAAGCATTCGAAGCAATGGTGGTCACAGTCTTGCAGTTTGGCCATTAACAAATACAGAGCATCCAGAAGTCGTGAAAACTGGAAGACATTCAAATCGACTGTCAAAGAAACCAAGCATTCGTTCTTTGATAATAAGATTCACGAGATTGCTAATAGTAGATACGGCCCTTGGGAGTTAATGAATTGGGTTAAGAAAAGAAGGCTCCCTGCGACTGAAGCAATCAAGTTCAACGGTTCTCCTTGCCTTTTGTTGGATAGTTTATGGAACGCTCTTCATAACTTCTTCAACAACGCTCTCCACCATCAAATCAACATCAATATTCTCAATGAAATCGAGCGCAAACCGTGCCAATCATGGAGCCCTTTCTCCAGTCATGAGTTCAAGTCAGCCATCCTCAAATGTACCGACTCCTCAGCTCCAGGCCCTGATAAAATGTCTTGGCGCCATTGGAAGCTCATCTTTACGAATGACGATTGTCTTTCAAAGATCATCAATATCGCTGATGCTTGTATCAATTTAGGGCATTGGCCTGAATATTTCAAAATTTCCACCACTGTCGTCATCCCTAAACCAAACAAGCAATCATATGATAATCTGAAAGCTTTTTGTCCCATCATCCTTCTCAATTCACTTGGCAAACTCATCGAAAAAGCTATTGCCAAGAGACTTCAATTTACTGTTGCGGCCAACGATTTTATCCACCCTTGTCAACTGGGTGGTTTAAAATTCAAATCCACTGCCGACGCTGGCATCGCGTTAACGCATATCGTCTGATCTGGTTGGGTTAAAGGAAAATCCACCAGTACCCTTGCTTTTGACATCTCACAATTCTTTCCTTCTCTAAACCATCGCCTTCTTGTTCTTATTCTGGAAAAAGCTGGTTTGGATCCTAAAGTCACTAATTTCTTCGTAAACTATTTAGTCCGAAGAAGTACTAAATATTTGTGGAACGATTTTATTTCTCCTTCTTTCATGGTCAACATAGGAGTGGGTCAAGGATCCGCTTTATCCTCTATTCTTTCCACTTTATATCTTTCTCCTCTCATTTATATTTTGGAAAAAATCTCAATCTCCCTATTTCCATTCTTTCCTTCATCGATGATGGTCTTTTTATTGTCCAGAACAAATCTTTTTCCGCTTCCAATTCTCAACTGTTTTGTAGCTATAATATTCTTTCAAATCTCCTTGACAGTTTCGGTCTTATTGTCGAACATTCTAAGACTGAAATTTTCCATTTTACCAGATCCCATGAAACTTTCAACCCTCCTCCTCTCGACCTCTCTCCTCTTGGGGGCTCAATACTTCGACCCAAAGATTTGTGGAGATATTTGGGATTCATATTTGACCATAAACTTTTGTTTCATAGGCACATCGATTTTTACGCTAACAAAGCTATATCGACGGTCAAATGCATGAGGCTACTAGGAAATTCATCTCGAGGCATTAACCCACTTCAAAAGCATCTTCTCTACAGATGCTGTGCTCTCCCCATCGCCTTATACGGTTTCCAGTTGTGGTTTTACAACAAAGCTCCGATATCGTACCACATGAAAATCCTCAACAAAATACAAAGAAGAGCTACCACCTGGATACTGGGAGCGTTTAAAACTTCTCCTTTGGAGGGCATTGAAGCGCTTGCAGGTCTTATGCCGATTAGGTTCCACCTCCAAAAAATCTCCAAAAGGTTGCTCATCTGTTCCCTTAAACTCCTCGACAATCACATACTGAAAAACCTTTTGAATGACGATCTGCCCTCTGTTAAGCCGTCCAATCCACACAACATTGGGTCTTTAACAAATTGTCAAAAATCTTTAATCAAAGGCCACTTACCTGACTCTCATACCAAAACCCTTGGTATATTTCCTTCGTTTTCTCCTATCGATCCTGAATTTTCCCCTGGTAATTGTATCACGGACATATTTTCTTACCGCTTTTCTTTTAATTTGGTCAACAAAAAAGTCAAAAATTGTAACAAGATTCGTGGTCAAGAACTTGACGAAATGGTTCTTCGCTGCTCTTCGGATTCCCAAATGGCCCTCATCATAACGGACGCTAGCATCAAAAACGATATCACCACATCTATTTTGTATATTCACTCTTACAATCGCCCCTTAGTCAAAACAGTCCATCACGCTTCCTTTGTTACAACCATGGAGGTGGAACTTTTCGTGATTAGATGCGGCATCAACCAAGCTTGCAGTATCAACAACGTGTCAAAAATCATCGTGGTCACCGACTCTATCCATGCAGCAAAGAAAATCTTTGATAGTGGATTGCATCCTTATCAAATCCATTCAGCCGCCATACTCAGCAAATTGCGTACCTTTTTCTCATCTAATGAATCCAACATTATTGAATTTTGGGAATGCCCCAGCAAACTCAGATGGGAACTTCACTCAGATGTCGATAAGGACTCCAAATCATTCTCAATTTCGCCTTCCTACCCAACCAAATTATTCTGGGATTATTGCAAGAAAAAAGATTGTGATGATTTACTCAATCTTTGGAAAATGACTTTCCAAGCGTCGGACAGAAAAGGAAGAAACTTTCTGGATCTATTAGATGACGATTTTAATCCCATCAAACCACATTATGCAAAAGGTGGCCCTTGGCTTCAAGCCTTCGGTCACTCCAACACGCTTTGTGCTCACACGGTGAGAGCCATTACCAATCATGCTCCCATTGGCGAATATAGGTTGCGCTTCCTTCCTGGAATGGATATCTTGTGTCCATGCTCCAATTATCCTATAGAAATACGAAGACACATTCTTCATGAGTGCCGAAGATTTAATGGGTATTGGAACCCGAGAAGAGATTCATTGAGTCATTTTGTAATGTTTTTAACGGCCAATCCAAATGCTTTTGCATTTGTATCTAGTTAATCTTTTTGTCTTTTGTTTATTTTATTTATCTTTTTCATTCTCTTCTTCTTTTCCTTTTCTTTTTCTTTTTCTCTCTTCCTTTATTCCATATTAGTGTGCTTCCTTTGTACGTAGTTACGAAAGTAGCTACCATGGTCTGCCACCGAGCGCCGTGTAATAAATTGTTGATTTAAAAAAAAAAAAAATTGTTGCCTTGTGTGTTACACATGTTTGTGACGGTATGTTTGTCTTATGTCAGGATTTGTTTTATATGATGTTTCCTTGCTGATTCCATATTGTATACTTAAGGATGTCCTACTTTCTTTAGGTATATACTATACTGTGTTCTTACACTTTACCAATTGATTATCTTTTACTCTTAACCAAGTTTTTGCCCTAGTTACAACCTGAACTGAGCTTAAGATTATAGTACAGTTTACACCTGGGGAAAGGTCTGCAGAAAAGTACTTGGAGTATGTGGACCAAGTGCTTGGTTTATTAACAATGTGCAGAGTGTGAACTTCTGAGCAACCTCAGCTTCAACTTATGTATTACACCACTACTAGTTACTTGGTTGTAATTTCAAAAGTTTGGAGATGTTAGGATAGAAGTTAAGATGACAAAGGCAAGTGTGTTGCTATTAACATTGGATATTGTTGTTGGTTAACAGGCCAAGGTAGTATAGTGTAACTACTAGTCTTAAATACAAGAAATATTGTCTAAGACATAAGAAGACTCAAGTAGAGATAATGAGACTACTGAAGATATCTTTATATAAAGTGAGATCAATATTCCTGTCCAGCTTCATAAGTAGCTAGATGTGTGATCAAATTGATTTGTAAATCAGTGTAGATGGAAACCAGAGCTTAGACAAGTAAACTCCATTATGGAAAATAAAGTGCTCATAAACTTTCAGTGCCATCTTTTTTTACAAAGATACAACTTAGAATGTATAAGTATTACTCTTAACAAAAAGAATATAGTTCAAAAAGTGGTAAGTACTATCCATTGTAGAGAAGAATATAACTCAGAAATAAGATAAATACTATCTGTAATAGATATAATTCAGAGTTTGACCTATAACATTAGTCAAGTATTATTAAGCTTATCTTGCAAAAGAAGAGTATATTGTAATCAGGCTACTTGTTACATACTAGTCTAAAATCATCTACTATCTGCCCTAGATAATAACTAACTCATATCTGATCCACATATTCTCTTCTGATGTATATTATCCTCTTTGTTCCAATTATCAATTACTCTATAAACAAACTCTCTCTATTTTTAACAATCTTTATAAACTCTCTGAAAATTCTCTTAGTAACTAACTATCTAGAGTTGTTACTTAGTTCTTTCTTATTACTCTTACAAGCCAGTATAGCTAGTAGATATACTATGCAAACTTCAGTCTAATAATCAACTTAAATTAAGTGTTACACTCTACTATTTTCTTAAAACTCTATTACTTCAAATATCTCTTTCTCACCTATTTCAAAGTTATGATGATATAATGAATAAGTTAGGTGCAATATCTAAGTTAAAGCTAAGGTCATCATCTATATTGTACCTTACACCTCAAATCATCTAATCTACTTTTAGACAAGTATTTTATCTGATTAGACTTATCTAATGAGTATACTTTGTCTTTTAAACAGTATTATCAAACTATAATTCTATATATATCTCTCTAAGGTCTATTTAATTCTATATCTGGGAAATTTTATTCTGTCTATTCTGTAATTAAACAAGTATTTTACCAGCTATATGATTGTTTTTATCAGAGTAACTAAATGAAGTTCATAAAGTTATATGGAGTCTGCAATCTTTAAGAAAACTGTTACAAACTTTATTTAGCTTGTATCTTCACAACCAGTAAACCAATTTTTACAAACTAAGTTGTACTGGAAAGCCCCAAATAAGGGCTATCCACACATATATGGAATGTACAAAAGTAACAACAAACAACTGAGATATTGGGCCATTAATAACTGAAAAAGCTTTGTTAGCTAATATCTCATGAACAGCTAGACAAATTCATATAATTAAACTTGTGTTGGAAAGCACTCATTAAATGGTTTCTAATAATATATAATATATTATATGAAGATCAGTATTCATAGAGATACAAGTATATCAATATAGTAATATAATTAGTTATCTTCTAAAATTAGCCTGATATCTACTATGACAGATAACAGCCCTACTAAGTATAAGTTTTGATTATGTGATGGAAACAGCTTACATATAGACCATTACTGTTTGTACAAATACATCTGTATTTAAGAATTAGACCTTAGACTTAACAATATCAGTTTTTATTAATAATTATCAATCATTATTCCTTATTATCATTGACATCTATATTGATCTTAATTATTATTTTCATTATTATTAAACTTCTGAATCACTCCTAAACTTCTGAAAGTATGCCCAAAGTTTAGATATTACAAATAAGTAAGTAGTTTATTTTGTAATAAAACCTAAGAAAATATACTAATCAAATACAATCTATTTTTAAAAAAACTTAAAAGGATAGAATGATATTTTCTAAAAATAGTCACTATTCTAAATATCCTACAATCTATTACAATCTAATAAAATAATGCTAAACTAACTATCAGTATTATAACTCAAGACTCAGTAATAAGTTAAAAGAAAAACCTTGTATAGAGTTTATACAAGAGAACTCAATAGAGTTTCCAAGTACAATATATTCTACTTATATACACTAGGCTATTAGTCTATATTACACTAAATCTAGTCTACTTTAAAGAACATGTGTATTATATGCTATTAGTATATAGTATAATATCATTGTTCTAGAACCCTTTATACTCTTTTGTGACATGTGGCCATGTAACAGATGTGAGATGTCATACTAAACCCTAACCTTAAGTTAAAAGTAGAATAAAGTAAAATTAAAATTAAATATAGTCTATCATTCACAACTCTGACAATTAGAATAATAGTATATAGATAGTTAAGAACTTGGATAGAAATATTTAGAACATTATCCAAAAAGACAGAATATACTTTATGTTAACAGAGAACAACTAGTAATGATCTGAGAAATCTTTTAAAAAAAATAGTATATAAGTATAGAGCTTAGTAATTAATAGTGAGAAAGTTTATAGGTTTTGTGGCAGTGTTTGGTAGTATTTTGAGACAGGAAGTCTGTAAAAAAGTCCATGGAGTTTAGTATTGAAGAGTCTAAAAAGTCTAAAAAGTCAAGTCCTTTTATAGTTTTATTCTATTATTAAGAGAGTGATAATTAAGAGAGCTAACTCTATTCTGTTTATCCTCATATATACTTCTAAGATTGTTTACCATGCTTAGAATCATCCTAGCTAACAAAAATTCTAACTAGAGAAATACACTAAAGCTAAAAAACCACTTACTTTCTTTTACACTATTCTTAAATAGTTTCTAAAAACCAAAGCAATCTAGACAGTTAATAAATCTCCTGGCTAAAGTTCTTTAATAACTTATAACTAATCTTGAAAATTAAAACTCCTTCCTATTATAATCTATTACCTACTATAGCAAAGAGTGACTGAATGTAAATATGAAGTTTTTATAAAGTTTGTACTCTAGGAAATCCTAAGTTTATTGACTAGCTAAATGACTTATTTCTAGAAAATTTTAAGAGAATAGAATCAAGTTTCTAAAGATGATAGTGTTATGATTCAAGACTCAAAGTGTTTAAGTCAAGAAACAACTCTTGTATTGGAGTGACACAAGAGAACTCGATAGAGTTCCTAATACAAAGTAGTCTACCTTATATACTATTACCCATGGTCTGTGCTAGCTACTATGCACCCTACCTTAAATGACCATGAGTATGACATGAGGCTAGTATGTGTTGTCCATGCTGTATGACATCACTTTGTTCCAGAACCTTCTACTTCCTTCTTCCAAGTCCCATGATCAGTCTTGTGACTACGCCGTCACTTTGTGACTGATGTGATGGCATGACTGATAAACCCTAACCTGAGTTGTTCTAAAAATAGAAAAATGAAAAAGAAAAAGAAAAGAAAAGTAGAATAAAAAGATAAAATAAAGTCTACTGTCAACGATCTTGACAGACCGCTACTCTAAATACTATTCTAATATGTTAGATATTTGATTATATAGGCATAGAATAATGATATTTTAGTAATTAAAAACTATTAGGAACAAAGAGACTAATATAGTAATAATAGTAGAGTATAAATATAAACTGCAGAAGTCTAGAGCATAAGAAAGTGAATCAAAGATATATATATGCAAGATTAGTAGAATATCACAGAGTTTATCAGAGCTGGCAATTCATAAGAGTATAAAAAAGAGAAAAGAGAATAACATATCTGATATAACTATAAATAACTTAAAGACATCCAGTATTAGAAATTGTATTAGTACTAATATACAAAATAATGAGTAGTTGTAGATACAAACTTCAAGTGTAAGAAATAAGAGTTTGTGGATGAAAATTTTGAGTACAAGTCCATGGAGTTTATGGAAAAACTCTAAGTATAAGTTCATAATATTTACTAATAAATAGGGTTTCTTACAAGTAAAAATACTTAACATCTTCAGTAGCACAGAACTAAAAAAACAAAACAGCTTTATCTTCTAATATTAACTTTACTCTTATGCTAACTCTACATAATTGTTTATAGATCTCATGAAAATCAATTTTATAATGACTTATTAAACTGAAGTTATCTAAGACTGGTTCAAGATTGGTTTTCACTAAAAAGAACAAGAGTTTTACTAAAACTAGCTTTAGACTTAGAGTCAATTTATAGAAGAGCTTTACCAACATTTCATTAATATTTTAGTATTAGGGTTACAAGTAGTAAACTTGGTTTTTATTTATTTTCTTCTCTTTTTTATTTTTTAGTTTCTCTTTTTCTTATTTTAACTTAGCTAAAAAATTATAATATAACATTATATAGAAAATTTTAAAATATATAATATAGCTATACTATATTAGTATTAGAATAATTTACACTTGTTAAATAAATCTATAAATATGAAATAAAAGATGAATTGATTGTAAAACTTAGTGAAAGTAAGTATAGAAGTAAGTCAAAAGTGAAGTATTATATAAATAACAATCTTGGCTTCAACTATCAGATATTGTATCTGGCTTAATTTATTATATAATTATAATTTAAATTAGGAAATTTAACTGAGAATAAGTATAATACCTAATCCAAGTTAATTATTAGACTAAAGAATTGTATATATTAACTATTATTCTTAAATATAGAAAGAAATATTCTAATGATAAGCTGCATATTAGAATTGTAAATGATAGACTTTATTTTATTTTTTATTTTTTATTTTTATTTTACTTTTTCTTTTCTTTTCTTTTAATCTAAGATTAGAGTTTAGTATAATATTATATGTAACTGTTATAAAATGTCACATATTTGTCATATGTCACATATTAGGATGTAGAAGGTTCTAGAACAATAATGTTATATTATATATCAATAGTATATAATATATATACTTTTTAGAGTAGACTAGGTTTAGTATATAGACTAACAGTCCAGTGTTAGAGTTTAAAATAGTAGACTCTAACTATTTTTTATTTTTTATCTTTTTCTTTTCTTATTTATCATTTCTCTTTTCTTTTATCTTTATTTTTGGGAACTTAGGGTTAGGGTGAAGACAACATCATTGTCACACACCAGTCATATAGAAGAGTGTAAAAGATTCTAGAAGAATAATATTAGACAGTATGTTTAAATACATGATAACCTCAAGATAAACACATAGCTGTTTAGGGTAGGCTAAAAGTAGTCAGTAGGGGCTATGGAGTTTTATTATATAAGATAGACAATCCTATACAGATTTTTCTATTGAGTTCTCTTATGTTAACCCAATATAAGGTTCATTCACTTGTCCAATGCTAAGAACTTGAGTTTGTAACATCCAGTGTATATAAGTAGAATACATTATACTAGGAATTCTATTAAATTCTCTTGTGTAAAATCTATACAAGGTTCTTTTCTCACTCTAACTCTTGAGTTTGAATTATAATACTACATATATTCTAAATTTATCAAGTACTATAGAAGTTTTTATTCAAAACTCTATGAGATTTATTATGGAATGAAGAAGGCTTTATTCATAGGCAATTAGTTGTTGGAATATGGCATAATGTCAGAGTTGAAGATAATGGACTTTACTTTACTTTTATTCTCTTTTATATTTATATTTATATTTATATTCTTATTTTGGACTTAGAATTAGGGTTGATTATGATATCATATACAACAGTCACAATAGTCACACATGTCACAGTCATAGTCACACAATCATATATTACATAAAAAACATAAAGGATTTTAGAATAATTGTCAGAATTATAGAAGTTGGACTTAGTTTTATTTTATTTTATTTTATTTTTATTTTTTATTTTAGATCTAGAATTAAGGTTAAGTATGACATCACAAGATCACAGATCACATATCATAATAGAAAGTAGTAAAAGGTTTTAGAAAAAATGATATTATATAACATATTATATATATATTAGCCTTATGATAGACATATAGTTATTTAGAGTAGGCTAAAGTGTAGTGTAGTATAGACTATCAGTCTAGGGTATATAAAATAGACAGTTCTGTATAGAGTTCTCTATCAAGTTCTCTTATGATAATCTAATTTAAGATTTTATTCTTATTCCAACTCTAAGAGATTTGAATTATAATATTAGAACTTGATTACTCTTCCTAAGACTGTTCAAACATAGAACCCTCTTATAAACTTATCTCTTTTATCATCCTCAACCAATAGACAATATAGTTCTTTAGTCAAAAAGAATTGCTAAGCTCTAAGTATACTAGCTAGGCAGAGAAAGCTTAGCTATTTGTCTGCACCAAAGCCCACTAGTATATTTTAGACATATTATCTTTTGTAGATATGTTAGTTAGTCTTTTTTTCAAGTAGAAGCCTTATGCTATAGTATTTACTTGTAATCTATATATATAAAGAAACAACAAGTATCATTTGGTTCTTGCCTAGTGTAAAACAACTTCTTTAAGTTAAAATAGTCTACATTTTTCTTAGAGTAGCATTCAGTCTTTAGATAAATAATGTCAGATGAAACAAGAAGAGGGCCTACTAATACTTACAGAAATTAAGTCAAGTAGCAAGTATAAGTTTGAGAGCAAGACCAGCACTAGTTCCACTTTATCTCTTTACACTTTTTCACCACTATTATCATCACTCTCACCATTATCACTGCTACTACAATACAATATAAGTCAATATAGCTCAACTAATTACAAGCAAATTATCTAGGAGTAGCAAAAATAGTTAATGGCAATGTAGGCACAAATTCAGGCTCTGCTAGCAGCAATAGAAGTAGAAGGAGCAATAGAGAGGTCCAATATAGAAGTGGCTCAGCTACCAATATTCAGTGGAAATGTAAGAAATAAAGCAGGATTTATTACAGCATACAGATTATTTTTGAAGATGAAGATAAGAAAAACAGCAGTAGAGATATAAATTCAGTGAGTATTGTCATATATATAGGAAGAGTTAGCAAATATATGGAAGGAGAATATATTAAAAGACTTGAAATTAGGAAAAGTAGAATTTGAGTCAGTGGAAGAGTTTTTATTGAAATTAAAGAAGAAATTTAGGAGAAATGAGAAATTAGTAGAAGTAGCAGAACTCAAAAAAATAAAACAAGAAAGAAGGACTATAGAAAAACTCATATGAGAGTTTAGAAGTGCAGCTAAAGAAAGCAAATATAAGAGAAAAGTATTAGTGGAGAAATTTAAAAAAGAGATAAATAGAGTAATCAGAAGAAAGTTGATAGAGGCAGAAAGAATGCCAATGAGTATTGAACAATAGTATGAATGTGCTACTAACTTAGATAAATACTGGAGAGAAAGCAAGAGAAAAGAAGAAAGGTTGAGAAGAGGAAAAGAAAATGGAACTTAGAGACAGAGAAGGAGAGAAATAGGAATAACCAAGGAAGTTTCTGAATATCTCTATTTAAAATATGACTAAAAAGACAAAAAATATAGTGGGTGTTGGTAGGACCTACTCTTATAGAAGGAGTGGAGAGAACAAATGTAGTTATAGTATGTCTAACTCAACAGACAGGATTTGCATTACATAACCCATATATCATCAATATAGATAGAGAAAGAAATTGCTATAGCTGTAGAGGATTTGGCCATCTTATATGGAATTGTAAAAGATAAAGAATTATAGGCTAGAGAAGGTGAATAGAATATGAGAACAATTGGAATACAACAAGCAATATAAATGAGGAGGAGAATCTAATAGTTCTTAATTAGATTCTAACAGAAATAGGTTTGCAATACTCAATAGAGTAGTAGATAATACATTCTACTGCAATCTAGACAATAAAGACATATTGAGAGAAGTCACTGTAAAGATAAGACTGAAGAGGATTGATACACAGGAAGAGATAACCATAGAAGTATTACTGGATAGTAGGGCAATAGAGCTAGTAATAAGTTCTAAGTTTGCCAGAAAACAGAGATTCAGACTAAAGAAAATAAAAAATCTATATATATAAGAAATATGAATGGTTTCTTCAACAAGGAAGAACCTATTGAACATATAGTAGAGGTAAACATCTATTATCAGGGACATAAGGAGAGAACAAAAATTAATGTAATTAGAGGGCAGAAGTGAAGTATAATTTTGGAGATGCCATAGCTGTCACATCACAATCCTGAGATCAACTAGAGAATAGGGGAGGTAAAAAGAAAGAGGAGAAAAAAAAAGAAGAAGAAAAGAAACAAGAAGAGAAAGAACAAAAGAAGGTGGAAGAAAGAAAGAAAAAGCCAAAAAAGAAGAGGAAGATGGAAGTAAAAATGGTGGTGAAAGAATAGGAGATATGGAATGAAGAAGAAGAAGTAGCAAAGTCAGAGAAGAAAGTAAAAAAGTTAGTACTAGAAACTTTCCATAGGTAAATTTATGTATTTGAAAAAAGCAGAGTAAGAGGATGCCTATAAAGAAGGTGTGGGACTATGTGATAGAAATAAAGAAGAGATTTGTACCAAAGAAAGGGAAGGTATATCCATTATTGAGAGAAGAGTGAGAAGAGGTGTGTGAGTTCATTCAAGAACAATTAAGGAAGAGGTATATTAGATCCTCAAAGTCACCTCAAATGGTACTGGTGTTTTTTGTAGAAAAGAAAGATGGTAAGAAAAAAATGGTATAGAACTATAGGTATTTGAGTGAATAAAATGTAAATAATAATTACTCTTTACCTTTAATTTCAGATATTGTATAGAACATTAGTACTAAGAAAATATTTACAAAGATGGACTTGCAATGGAGTTACAATAATGTATGGATAAAGAAAGAAGATGAGTAGAAGACAGTATTTACAACTCCAAAAGGAGCATTCAAACCTATAGTAATATTCTTTAGGCTTACAAATTCTCTAGCAACATTTTAAACAATGATGAATGAAATCCTTGGGAACTTAATCAATATTGAGAAAGTGGCAAGCTTTATTGATGATGTCATAGTAGGAATAGAAATAGAGGAAGAACACAATGAAATAGTAGAAGAAGTAGTAAAGAGGCTAACAGAGAATAATCTTTATATAAGATAGAGTAAGAAAAGATAAAAGATGTATTAGATTAACTAATTCCAAAAGAAGTTAAAGACATACAGAAATTCTTGGAATTGGCATACTATTATTGTCAATTCATTAAGGATTTTGCAGCAATAGCTAGACTATTACATGATATAGTAAAGAAGAACCAAAAGTAGAAATAGACAAAAAGATAGAAGAAGATATTTCAGGAGTTGAAGGAAAGGTTTACAAGAGAACCAGTGTTAGTAGCACTAGATTTAGATAAAATTGTCAGATTATGCTATGGAAAGAGTTTTATCTATAAAGTATGCAGATGGAAGATAAAAGCTAGTAGCTTTTTTTTCAAAATTTCTAAATGAGACAAAAAGAAACTACAAAATTCATGATAAGGAGATGTTAGTAATAATAAGAGGACTATAAAGCTAGAAACATTTATTAGAGGGTACAAAATTTAAGTTCAAGATCTAGACAGACTATAAAAACTTAGAATATTTCATGAAAATACAGAAGTTGAAGAGAAAACAAGCTTATTAGACACTTTACTTATTAAGATTTAACTTTACCTTGAAACATATACTAGGAACAAAGATAGAAAGAGCAGATAAACTTAGTAGGAGATCAGACTGGAAAGTAGAAACTGAGAATGATAATAGTAACTAGATATTAATTAAAGAACAATAGATTTATAATTTAGTTAAAGTAGTAATAGATAGACCTAAAGTAGATATAGTAGAAAATATTAAAAAAGCTAGGGATAGAGAAGGATAAAGAGATAGTAGAGTAGTAGAAAAAATAAAGAAAGTGGGAGTCAAAGTATTGAGAGAAGAAGAATGGTAGATAAAGAGGGATTTAGTGCTGAAAGAAGAAAAAGTATATATATCAAAATATGAGGAATTGAAAATAGAAATAATCTGGTTACACTGTAATATACTAATAGCTGGACATAGAAAAAATGGAAGACAATAAAATTGATGATGAGAAATTATTAGTGGTCAGAGTGTTATGACTCAAAGTCCTTAGAGCTAGATAGTAAGATAAAAACCTTGTATTAGGATTTAATATAAGAGAACTCAATAAAGAACTCTGTACTGGACTGTCTACCTTATATACTAAATCCCCATGGTCTATGCTACTATTCTAGCCTACCCTAAATGACTATATATTTGCCTTAAGGTTAACATATGTTATATATATTATATGACATCATTCTTCTAGACCTTTCTACTTTCTTCTATTACTACCTCATGATATATGACTGTTACTGTGTCATGTGATTTGTGACAGTGTGATAGTGATGTCATGCCAACCATAATCCTTGTTCCCAAGATAGAAGATGAGAGAAAAGAAAAGAAAAGTCAAAAGAAACTTGGATCCAAACTTCATAAGTCTGACACAGGAATAAAAAGAAATGTAGGACAATATATAGAAGGGTATGATATGTGTTAGCAAATAAAAAACAGAACAGAGATACCAGTGGAAAAGTTAAAGTTGAATAAGATACTAGAGAAGTCATAGATATACTTAACAGTAGATTTTATTACAAAATTACTATTAGTAGCTGGGAAAGATATAATCCTAGTGGTCTATAATAGGTTGTCCAAGATGACATATTTTGTGGTAATAATGGAAGAAATATTAGCTAAAGGATTAATAAAACTATTTAAAGATAACATGTGGAAGTTGGATAGACTGCTTGTCATATGTTAGGTCTATCCATTTAAAAGATATATCTTCATAGTAATATTGCCCCCTTAATATCTATAAAACAAGCCCATCTTCTATAATGGCTACTCTTCTTGCAACACATCCTTGCAGTAATAATACAACAATCTGGATATTCTATCTTTTATGATAGAGATACTTCTATCTGACTCAGTTTTCTATAATAAGGTTCTGCTATCTTACTTCTGTTAGTATCTCATTATTGAAATCTCCACTCAGAATGATATACTGAAACTTTAAGCATCTCCTATATCTCTTACTCATATATAAAACTAGTAGTTACACTGTAATTTGCTAGTTTGATAATTAACAAAGATAATTCTTATTGAACTTGATTTCTGGTGTTTAATTGCAACCATATAGTAGGCAGATAGCATAGTACATAAGCTAAAGCCAAGATTATTCTACAAGTTCATGTCACCAAGTATAAAATTTACATACTCCATATATTACCAAGCTAACTCTGTAACTTTTGCCTCTTGGTGTAAACAGTGCTTGACACTGCTAGAGAGTATAGTATTAGATAGAGAACTACAGTTTATAGTGGAATTAACCAAGAAATTACTTAAGGTTTTTTATCAACTATAAATAAAAGGATTGGCCAGAATGGTTAGCATTAGCAGAGTTTATAGTCAATAACAAGATACATTTAATAATAAAAGTATCTCTGTTTATAGCAAATTATAGTAGAAAGTTGAGAATGGAAACTGATATAAGAAAAAAAAAGTATAAGAAAAAATAAAGCAATAACCAGATAGAGGATACAGATGGTCTCTTTAGCCTACCCTAAATGACCATGTGTTAGCCATAAGATTAACATGTGTTATATGTTATATAATATTATTGCTCTCAAATCTTCTACTATGTTTCCTATGACTATGTGATCATATGTTTATTACTGTGACTGTGATATGTGACATGTGACCATGTCATCACACTAAACCCTCACTCTAGATTCCAAAGAAATAAAACAAAAAGAAATAAAAATGAAAAAGATTTTTAGAAAAAGCTTGAGTCCAAACTTTGCAACTCTAACAAAAGAGAAGCAGAAGAATGAAAGATAGAAGATAAAGTAATGTTAAGTACAAAAGATTTGGTGTTCAAAGAACAACTAACAAAGAAGCTAGTAGATTGATATATTGGTCCATATATCATTGACAAGATAGTTTTAACCAATGTAATTAAATTATGATTACTGACTTCAATGAGAATACATCTAGTTATGAATGTCAGTTGAGTAGTACAATATAGAGAACAAGTAGAAGGATAGAAAGTGGAAAAAGAGAAACTAATAGAAGTAGAAGGAGTTAAAGAGTGGAAGGTAAAAAAAACTAAATAAAAGAAAAATAAGAGAGGTTATAAAGTATTTAGTGTAATGAAAGAGATTTACAATAGAATATAATAGTTGGAAAAGAGAGGAAGACTTAGAAAATATAAAAAAGATAGTAGCAGAGTTTGAAGAAAAGGTAAATACAGAAATAAAACAACAGGAGAAGTTGGACATAGTAGAAAAGAGAGACTTTAGAAGAGGGAAATTACTAGGAAGATATATAGTAAAAATGTTGTATAGGTGAGATAATAGAAAGTTTAAAGATGAATATCTGAAAAGGCTAGAAAGGAATTAGTGAAAATAAAAAATAGTTTCTCTAGAGAAAAAAAAAGAAAGAAAAATAAAATAAAACTAAGTCTAATTTCTATAATTCTGATATTATCTCTCTTTTGAGGTTTTGGATCTAGGGTTAGGGTTAATCATGACATCATAAGATCATAGGTCATATGTCATAATAAAAAACAGTAAAATATTTTAGAAGAAATAATGTTATGCAGCATATCATATATATATTAGTCTTAAAGTAAATACATAGTTATTTAGAATAGGCTAAAGTGTAGTATAGCACAAACCATCAGTTTAGAGTATATAAGATAGACAGTTCTATACAGAGTTCTCTATCAAGTTTTCTTATAATAATCCAATCCAAGAATTTTATTCTTATTCTAGCTCTAAGAAATTTGAATTATAACAATAATAATATTATACAATATATTTACTATATATTGATCTTATAAATAATGTATAGTCTTTAGAATAGGCTAAATATAGTATCACACAGATTACTAGTCTAGTATATATAAGATAAACACTTTTATATAAGATTTTTTTTGACTTAACTCTAAGTCTTAAGTTATAATACATAATTTGTTTTGGAAAAGAGTAAATGAGTTTAAATAAGTTTGGGCATTATCTAAAATGGATAATAAATATGATTAGGTTAGTATATGATCATTGGTCTTATAAATAATATATAAATTTTAGAATAGATTAGTTATAAATATACAAAGTCTAATAAGAAAATATCAACTTATAATATTAAAGTTATATAATATACTTTTTAGTCTGGCTCAAAAGATAATATTCTTTATCATTGGTATTATTAGAAATTCTCTAATTATATTTAGAACCTCATCTATATATAAAAAGAAAAAAACCTACTTCTTTTTAAATTATATACTCTTAAGCTATAACAATTAATAATTAGTACTAAAAATATAAAAGATAATATGATCATAACTATATTAGAAATTTCTTATCTACTATTCAATCCTACTCTCCATTATCTCCACTCCAATTTACTAAACTTGCAAGTTTTAGTAACAAAAATCCAAGCTCTATTTCTATTATGACTTAAGTTCTTAGATTAAGATAAAAGACATACTTTTATATTAAGTAACATAAGAAAAATTGATAAAGTTCTAAGTACAATGGATCTATCTTTATATATACTAAGCTAGTAGTCCATACTATATAAATTCTAACCTATTCTAAAGGCTATATATATTATATATTATTAATATATGATATAATATCATTTTCTAGAACTTTTTATATTCTTCTATTATATTATGTGCTTATGCTTATGTGACTGTGACATATATAACTATTATGCATAATATCTAATTATAAGCTATTATAAACTAACTTCTAAGATATTCATATTTTAGTTTTCAGTTAAAACTTTAATTATGTTGTGACAGCTACTAGTTAAGATGACTAATAGACTACTTAAGTAAACTTAGAAATAAAGTATCTCATGAGGATCACAAGAAAACTTGATAAGAAGTTCCTAATATATTTTTATACTATTTATATAATAGATATATAGTTTATACTAGTAATAAATAATCTTATCCTAAAATATATGTATTATCTATAAATCTACTATACTGTTACTATAAGATAAATATGATACATCATGTGACTATAGTCATATACTTCTTCATTATTCAAAATAAAAATAAAAATCAAATCAAGAAAAATGTTCTATTTCTGTCAAGTATAGTTCACACTGGGGTAGAAGTCCGCAGAATGGACTCGGAGATGAGCAGACTTGTAGAATAACCTTGGCTTTAACTTATGTACTACGCCATCTGTCTACTGTGTGGTTGCAACTTCAGATGATAGGAAGAAGTCTGAGATAGGAGTGAGTGCTGATTAGTGTGCTGCCACTAAACACTGGAGATTGAGTTTAATAAGAGTTATCTTTGTTGATTTTTAGACTAGTGAATTACAGTGTAACTACTAGTCTTATATACAAACAGATAGTATAGGAAATGCTCAGGATTTCAGTGGTAAAACCCCTACTACCCCAAGTGGAGGTTTCAGTGTTGAGATACTAACAGGAGTAACTTTATCATAAAAGACTGAGTTGAATAGGAGTATCTCTGCTATAGAAGACAGAATACCCAGAGGGTTGCAGCACAGCCATAAGACATGTTGCAAGAAAGGTAGCCACCATGAAAGGTAGGCTTGTATGATTTGGAGATGATATCACCACAGGGATGTAATTTTCTGGATGGGTGGACTTGCATATGACAGTAGTTAAAACAGTGACTAAGAAATAGTAGTATAGGAGATAACTAAGAAAATATTATAAAGACAGTTTTTAGAATATAAAATAACTAGAAGTTTAAATAACAAGTTGCTAGGAGATAAAACACAAGAGACTGATCTATATGCAAACAACCACAGATATAAAAGTATATCTAGGTATAGTTTGTCATAGTATGCTTGAACTCTAATATTTTATTTTGATTTTATTTTATTTTTCTTTTGGACAATGAAGAAACATATAACTATGGTCACATGATGTATCACATAATGTAATATCATAAATCTGGAACAAAGTAAAAGAAATAGAGCAATAATATCAAGAGCATGGTTATAGCATGTTTATCTTGTAGTAATAGTATAGTAGACTTATAGATACTATATATACTTTAGGGTAGGGTTATTTATCACTAGTACAAACCATGTATTTATTGTATAGATAGTGTAAGGATGCATCAGGGACTCTTTGTCAAGTTCTCTTGTGATCCCTATGAAATACTTTGTTTCTAAGTTTACTTAAGTGGTTTATTGGTTGTTTTAACTAGTGATTACTACAATAGTAGAACTCGACTACTCTTAAGAACACTATATCACATAGTCTCCTTTACTTTACTCTTTATTCATTCTCAGTATACAACCAGCATGGTTAATCACCACAAATTTTCTATAGCTAGATTTTAGACTTAAGAGAAGCTAGCTGTTCAGTATGGATAGTTATGGATGGTAGTGACTATATTCAGGCTACTATTTAGACATTACTTATTGTTTAAACAGGTAGTGTTGAAGTAGTTTATGTGTACATTTTTGAGTAGAAGTCTTGTGCTAAAGATCCATTGTGATCTTTCCATACAGAAAAGCAATGTTATCCAGTAAGAAAACATTTAGTTTAGAGATTTCCTTCTTAGGGATATTAGTATAACAGTTTGATTAGAGCAATAGTTAGTAGGACAGTAAACAGGTAGTTAGTAGACAATGTGAGGTTGGGTAAGAAGAATACTGGCTAGCACTTACAGAGAAACTGTTTTTAAAAGATATCATTTTTAAAGTTGTCAGATTCCATGGCAACAATTATTGTTAATATTAGTCAAATAAACATGGAAGGATTGATCAGAGATATGAGAGAGGAGGAAGTAATGGGGTTATTAAAGCAGGTGTTAGAAAACAATGTGATGCTATTAAATTTACAAAAACAACTATTGGAATTGAAAGTAGCAGAGGATCAGAAAAGAAGGAGAGAACAAGAAAGAGAATGGAGGAGAAAAAAAAATGATAAAAGATAGAAAGAAGAAGAATAAAGAAGAAAAAAAGAAAGGGAAGAGAAAGAAGAGAGGAAGAGGATAGATAATGAATGGAGAAGGGTAGAAGAGATAAGGATAAGAAAAGCAGAGAAAGAGTGAAGACAACAAGAGGCATGGGAAAGAAGGAGATAGGAGAATAAGGAGAGAGTGATGATGGAGAGAAAATGTTTTATTTGTAGAAGTTTTGAGCATATCACCTATAATTGTAAAAATAGGGGAGAAGGAGGGTTTATACCAATACTCTCAAATAAATTTGAAGTATTGAAGAGCAAAGTGATAAATATAGGAGAAGAAAGTGGAAGGAAGATAGAAAAAGATAGGAAGACAATTTTGAGAGAAGAAAGATTGAAAAAGGAGAAACCAGTGAAATTATGAAAGACAGGAGTAGAGAAGAGTGGCAATGGTATGGAAAAAAAAGAGAAATTATTGAGGGAAGTAACAGTTAAGATAGGGTTAAAGTAGAAAGAGAATAAAGAAGGAATTGTGGTGGAAGCATTATTGGACAGTGGTATGACAGGGTTGGTAATGAGTTTGGAGTCTACAAGAAGGAATAAGTTCAAGAGGAAGAAGTTAGACAGGCCAACATACATGAGAAATGTAGATGGTATCTTTAATCATAAAGAACCAATAAAATATATGGTGGAGGTAGAATTGTTTTTCAGAGGTCATAAAGAGAGAATAGGGATAAATGTAATAGGTGGACAGAAATGGAGTGTGATATTAGGAATGCTGTGGCTAGCATACCACAATTTAGAAATTGATTGGAAGACTAGAGAGGTGAAAATGATAAGATGTCCAGAGAAATATAGGAAGAAATAGAAGATGAAGCAAACAAAGCCAGAATAGCAGAAGG
>JAJOHK020000560.1:0-23385 GCA_022457215.2 Leucocoprinus gongylophorus | reverse complement strand
ACTTGATAGAGAACTCTGTACTAGTCTGTCTACTTTATATACTAAATCCCTATGGTCCATGCTACTACTACTCTAGCCTACCCTAAATGACCATGTGTTTGCCTTAAGGTCAATATGTATTATACATACTGTATAATATTATCCTTTCAAAACTTTCTACTTCCTTCTATTGCTACCTTGTAACCTGTGACTGTTACTGTTACTGTGTCATATGACTTGTGACAGTATGACAGTGATGTCACACCAACCCTAACCCTAGTTCCCAGGATAGAAGATAAAAGAAAATAAAGTTAAAAGAAACTTGGGTCCAAACTTTGTAAGTCTGACAAATCATGTCTGATAAGCAACTAAACAAAAGTGTGGAAGATACTTCAAATCTTCAAGAAAACCTAAGTTTATTTGTGAACAATTATTAACATTACAATTTATTTCTAGAAAAATCTAAGAGAATAGGATAAAGTTTTTAGAGATAACAGCTACTCTATACACTCTGATCTATATTCTAATCTTTTGTATTAGCTTATTTGAGTAGAATGATGGTATAAGTATGGTTGTTATAGTAACCAATACCATAATAGTATTAACATACACAAACTTAAAGCAAGATAGCTTAGCTCTATCTCTTGCATTGGAGTTTTACAAGAGAAACTCAATAGAAAACTTCCTACTATAATATATTCTATATATTGTGGTCTATGCTCTAAGTTACAAAGCTTTTCCTTGTTAAACATAGTTCACACTTAAAGGAAGCATAAGTTCAAAGGAGTTTGTGGAGTTTAAAAGTATAGGAACTTATCAAAATCCATAGAGTTTTGGACTTTTTAGAATGACTTTAGCTTCAACTTATATGTTGTATCTCCTACTAGTTGTCTGATTGCAATTTCAGAGGAAGATTTTGAGAAGTGGAAATAAATTAGAAGAATAGAAGTAAGTGTGTTGCCATATCACATACCTATCCAAACATATCTGATCTACTCAAATTATTTATGGAAATATTTTCCTTCTAGTCTGCACAAACTCTTCCAGTATAAATTTACCTAGTTTTATTTTATGTCCAATTACTCCATAACTGATCACATGACTCTCTTAGGATCTTTGTGGAATTCTGGATTTTATTTCAAGAACTTGAGTATATCTAGAATAGCTATCTTCTCCAATTCTTAGATATAATCTTAGTTACTAAATATTAGTATTTCAGATATATAAATACTCTGTAGTTTCTTATCTTGAAAATCAACTAGTATAGTACACTGTTTTAGGTGCACATGCTCAGAACTCCAACTTTCCTCATATTTTACTTCTTATTAATATACTCTTTCTAAATATGACTACTACAATATATAAAGATGCAGTATATCTACTAAAGTTAAGGTTATCTAGAATTTATATTTATATATTATAGATAATGTTTCCATAAATATTTATTTCTCTAGATATCAGATAATAAACATATCTGGAAAAAGAAACTATCTATGAGAAAATTTCAGAAAACATCATATAAAACCTTATTAAAGGCATTAGTAAAAAGAACTTACACTTCTAAATGATGTCTTAGATCCTCTCAAGTAAAAACAGTTGAGAAGTAATATTATATCCATTAACCAAACTAGATCTCAAATAAAAGAGATTTCTGAGATTCTGGAACACTATTCATAAATAACTAACTATAAAGCATGTGCATTCTTAGGAGCTCCTTACTAGGTGACAAACATACAGATAATTAAATAAGATAGGAATATATGAGATTAAAACCTAGTAGAGTTCAGAATAAAGAAACAAGACAGAGTGGTCATAGAAACAAGATAGAGAAGAATAGATTAGGTCCTAGCAAGTAAGAATCAATTATTGGATCAAGATTAGATTGTAGATAAAGCAGTGACCCTATATTTTTGAGATCTCAGAGATAGTTGTATTATGGTTTTAATCTCTATTTTCTAGTTAAATTCTTTGTATTTTTAGACTAATATATAAGCCCAAGTGGAGGAGAGTAGATAGAGAATCTTTATCTAAATATTCCTACTTGAGACCAGTTTTAACTTCTATTTCATTGAGTGAGTATCATTAGTATCTACTATCACTTTCAGATTAGTTTTGGAGAGTTCTAGTAGTTTGGAAAAGGCTAGCAAGATGAGTATTAGTTGGTATCTTCAGTTGTAAGGTTTGACTTGAGAGATGCCTTTAGAATGTATCACCTAAAATAAATAGTGTTGTTGGAGGCTTTTAAGAAGCTTTGCAATCTATTTACTAGATTTTCCAAAGAAACTTGTTATATAGTGTAAGATTTACTGTTTGTCAAGTTCACAAACAGTAGACTTAGTTTCTCTTTATTTTATTTTCCATTTTTCATTTTCTTTTCATTTTATTTTCTTATTTTTCCATTTTTAGAACATAGGGTTAGAATTAGGTCACAAGACACAGAGAACAAAGTAGAAGGATCTAGAACAGATGACATCATACAACATGGACACTACATATTAGCCTTATATTTTATACATGGTTATTTAGGATAGAGTGCACAGTAGTGAGCATGGACCATTGGTAGTAGTATAAAAGGTAGACTAGTTTGTAAAGAGATCTCTATCGAGTTCTCTTGTGTTTACTCTAATACAAGAGTTTGTTCTTTTATCTAACCCTAAGGATTTAAGTTCATAACACTGTTGAGAAGTATGTTAGCTAAGAAAAGTATTTGTAAGTAGATGTTATTTGTATAGTGTTATAGTAACCACTAGTTCAAAGACTAATAGAACTACTAAAGTAAACTTATAAGCAATATATCTTGTAGAGATTACAAGAGAACTCAGCAAGAAGTCTCTAATAAATTACTATCCTATTTATACAATATATACATGGTCTGTGCTAACAATAAATAACCTTGTTCTAAAGTACATGTATCAGCTATGAGTACACAATATGTACATTATAAGATAAACATGCTATTAATATGCACCTTAATATTATTCTTCTAGCTCTTTCTTCTAGAGTTTAGGCTTATGATAGCATATCATGTGATATGTTATGTAATCATGGTCACATACCTCTTTATTATCCAAGAAAAGTAAAAGTAAAAATAAAAAGAAAATCAAAAGAAAAGAAATATTAAATCAAGAAAAATAAAAAGAAAAGAAAATATTAGTATCTAAGCATACCATAATATATGGCTTTTTTAATATTTCTCCTAACTTCATTCTTTCACTTTTACAAGAGCTCTTTTGAAAGTTTTATAGGTTCTAATCTTATTCTATATTATTGTTTCTATATCTTCTATTGATTTCTAATACTGATATTATTCTCTTTAAATTTTTTGGTATGTAGTTAGGGGCTAGTGTTGCATAGTTCTTGTAATATCCTATTATAACCTCTTTTCTACTTGATCCTATCACTAGGGTGACCTTAGCTTTAGCAAATATACTATATATTTATATATTATAATTTGAAAGAAAGTTATAGTTATAATAAAAAGCAAATTATTATAGAAGTCAAACTTCTGAGTATAGACACTTAGAATAGTATATTATACTAGGTGATTTTTAAGCTGAGGAATTACAAAGTATCTATATATCTTAAATACTAATATTAAGACTATTCTAAGAATTAGAGAAGATGAATAATTACTCTAGATACCTTAAAGTCCTTGGAAATATAGACTAGAAAAAAAATATTTACTTTTATAAATGTTTTGGATAGAGCAGAGCTTAGATAATCATTATCTGTAATAAAGTCAAATATATTAGATATGTTTAGATAGTATATAATATTGGGTATGTTTCTTATCTAACATATTATTAATATCAAAGTTTGATATTAACTTTAGTTGATTATTAAACTAGTTATTATAAAGTAACTACTAGTTTTAAATATATAAAGTAATTTAAAGAAGTACTTAAGTAAAGCTCTAAGTGAGATTAGTAGATGTTTCAGTAGTAAAATACTGATAGAAGTTCAAATTGAATAAGAAAAAACTTTACTATAAAAGACTAAGTTATTAAAGTTATAAGCAATAGACTTAATTTTATCTTATTTTATTTCTTATTATTTTATTCTATTTTATTTATATTTTTCCATTTATTTTATATTTATTTATTATTTTTACTTTTTTTAATTTTTAATTTAAACAAAAGATATAATAATATTATATATAATAGTTATATAATTTTATAAAAAAGTATTTTCAGAAAGATAAGGTTTTTAGGAATAAGAAATACTACTATACTTACAAAGAATGAATTATAAAGTACAGATACCTACAAGTATAATTTACATAGCCATAAATATTCAGATAATAAAATAAGATAAGAATATCCTGGATTAGAAGCTAATAGAGTCCAAAATAGAATAACTATAAAAATAGTAAAGAGAAAATGAAATAAATACTTGTGAGTAGAAAACAATTATTAGACTGATGTTAGATTACAAATAAAAAGATAAGTATGTACTTTTGAGATCTTAGAAATCTTTCTTATAGTTTTAATCTCTATTTTTTTTCTGTATTTTTAAACTAATATCTTATTAAGTAAGTATTATGAGTACTTTTTATTTTCAAACATGTTTCAAAGTATTCTAACAGTTTGAAAAAGACTAGTAAGATAAGTATTAGTTAGTGTTTTCAGTTATAAGATTTAAATAAGTTTGTAATGTTTAGTAGAGTAATAGATAATACATTCTATTGTAATCTAAATTAGAACATGTTAAGAGAGGTAACAATAAAAATTGGGTCTAAGAAAATTAATATATAGAAAGGAGTAATAATAGAGGCATTGTTGAATAATAAGGTAATAGATTTTATTATAAGTTTGGAGTTTGCTAGAAAATAGTAGTTTAAGTTGAAAAAAATGGAAAGACTAATATTATCAGGGATATAGATCAAGAATAGAGATAGATGGAAAATAAGAGAAATCAAGATAATGAGATATCCAGTATTACAAATTAAGACCAAGAGTTTAGTTAAAAAAAACACTTTGTATTGCTTAATATAAGAAAACTTAGTATAGATATATCTACTTTATATATCTCTAGTATATAGTTTGTACACACTTTATATCTAGTCTACTCTAAATATTATAAGTTATATAGATAATGTTACAGTGTGTTAGAACACTAATATCTTTTTTCTTTTATCTATTTTTTTTGATTCAATATTTCTTTTCTTTTGAATTTTCTTTTCTTTTTATGATATTTGATGATGAAGAGGCACATGACTGTGGTCACATGACATGTCACATGATGTGAGATCATAAACCTAAACTTTGGGAGAAAGGACTAAAAGAATAATATTAGGACATATATATAAGATATGGTATTCTTATAGAAAATATAAGGTTAACATATAGTAGAAGTATAGACAATATATGAACATTAGGATAGGATTATTTATTGTTAGTATGAACCATGTATCTATAGTATAAATAGGGTAGTAATACATCAGAGACTCCTTATTGAGTTCTCTTATAATTTCCACAATAATATTCTATTAAAAGATTTACTTCTTATATTATTATTAGTATTTATCACTAGTTGTCAAGATCACAAGAAGTGGACTTAGTTTTTATTATTTTCTTTTATTATTTTCATTTTATTTTAAATTTAATTTTATATATTTCTATTTATAAAACTTAGGGTTAGGGTTGATGGTCATAGATCATGGGATATAGAGAAAGGGGTAGAAGGTTCTAGAAGAAGTAATGTCATACAACATTTATACCTCATGTTGGCCTCATGCCTAACACATGGTTGTTTAGGGTAGGGTACACAATAGTTAGTATGGACCATCTAAATAGGTATATAAGATAGACTACTTTGTAAAGGGCTTTCTATTGAGTTCTCTTGTGTTAACCCTAATACAAGATTCTTTCTCTTGATCAACTCTAAGATCTTGAGTTTGTAACACTAGTGGTTGCTACAACAGATAAGAGTTATCATTTTATGTAATATATAAAATTACTATTCCAACCATATTATATAATGTTGTGACCAACTCATAACAGTCATCATATCTTGTCATATCATTATAATAGTCATGCACAATGTCATATTGTTTCTTCTTCACTAAGTTAAAAATAAGAAAAGAAAAGAAGAGAGATAGAAGAATCAGATCAGAAAATAAGAAAGACTTAGATAAGAGAAGAGAAACAAAAAAAAAACAAGTCTACTATTGTCACAAACTTGATTTAACTTATATCTTCATAACTAGTAAACTAATTCTCATAAACTAAGTTGTACTAGAAGCTCTAAATAAAAGCTATTTGCATATATGTAGGATATATAAAAGTAACAACAGATTACTAAGATATCAGACCATCAATAACTATAAGTTTTATTAGCTATTATCTCAGGAATAATTGAATAAATTTTTATAATCAAACTTGTGCTGGAAAGTGCTTATCAAACTATCTCTAATAATACATCATATATCATATAGAGATTAGTATTCATAGATATACAAATATATATATATATAATATAGTAATATAATTAATTATCTTCTAAAATTAGCCTAACATCTGCTATAGTAGATAATAGCCCTACTAAGTGCAAGTTTTGATTATATGATGGAAACAGCTTATATACAGACTTGTTACAATCTTTAGCTTGGCTCAGATTGCAACTTAGACAAAGACTGAAGTAAGGAGTAGAGATAGATCAATTGGTAAAGTATAAGAATACAAGAGAGTATCTATATATATATAATTAATGATCATGAGTTATATATAAGGTGTCCTTGGGAAAAAAGAAAGAAAAATATGAGGAAATCTTTACAACTATATAAGATGCTAACTGAGTATACACAAGGATATAGCAAGGCATAGTAAAACAATGAGTTATAATATGAAATCATTCCAATACATGTTGTCCATAAAGTAACCACCTGTGAAACATAAGGTATCAATTGTAACAAGACTATTACTACTTTGTATATATACTTCTATGGTTAAGAATTAGGCTTTAGACTTAACAATATCAATAATCATTTATTATTTATCTCTTATTATCATTGTCATCATTATTGATCTTCTTAATCACTTCTAAATCTCTGAGAGTATATCCAAGGTTCAGATATTACAAACAAGTAAGTAGTTCATTTTGTGATAACCATCTTTGATTCTGATATCTAGTATTATACTAGAAAATACTTTTTATAAAAGCATATACTCTTATAGAATTTTTAAGCATATAAAATCTCTTTGAAAGCATTAGTGAGAAAACTTTATACTCTTAGATAATATTTTAGATTCTCTCAAGTAGATGTCTGCTTAAGAGATAGTATAGTAGCTGTTAATTAAACTAGATCTTGGAAAAACAAGGTCTTTAGGAATAAGAAATGCTACTACACTTGTAAAAGACTAGCTATGTAAGATGAACACTTGTAAAAGCAATTTATATATCTATAAATATTCAGATGATCAGATAAGGCAGAAACATACTAGATCAAAAGCTGATAGAATTTAGAATAGATTTATAAGTAAAAGCAATCTATAGAGATAGTAAAGAAAAAATAGAATGAACACTCATGAGCAGAAAGTAATTATTAGTTTAATGTTAGGTTACAAATGAAGAGATAACCATATACTTGCAAGACTTTAAAAAGCTTTCTTATAGTTTTGGTCTCTATTCTCTAGTTCTATTCTCTGTATTTTTAGACTAACACATAAGCTGTAAGAGGACTGGCTTTTTCAGAACTTTTCATTTCTGCATTTTTGGCTGATCTGTTTTCTGTGACTTTTTTCCAAGATAATAGCCAATAAAACTTGTAGTTATTGATATTCTGATATCTTAGTAATCTCTAGTCACTTTTTTATCTATATCTGCACTCATCTACTTTGTTATAAGACGAGTGTGTGGACAGACTTTGGCTAGGGTTAGGGTTAGCCAGACATAGATAAGTAATTAATTATTAGTCTACAACAGAGGAAGAGCACATGATCTGAAAGTCATATGATAGAAGCTGGAATAGTCTAGAGCAGTCTAGAAGGACTTAGGGTTTAGAAGGATTGGGAAGAGTCTAGAGTAAGAATTAAGGTTAGGAGTGACGTCAAGGAACATAGGTTCCTCATGATATACATATAGTACATGCATGGTAATGGAAATTAAAGAGTATAATGTCAGGGCACATGGACATGGCATGGTGGCCTTGAAGTGGAAGTATAGTGGATGAGTAATAGGACATGAGGATGATGCATGGATGTAAGGGCAGGTTAATATTGTTGTAGCATTGACCACATGTAATTTATATAAATAGAGGAGCAATGTAGCAAGGACTCCTTGTTAAGCTCTCTTGTAATCCCCATTACTAGATAGCCTTCTGTGAGCTTTGCTGAAGTAAGCATACTACAAGTGCCATTCTAGCAAGTGGTTGCTATAACATACTTATTCAATTTTCTGTACTTCAAACTCTTTTAGACTCCACACCAATATTCCAACTATCTAGATATATCATAAAACTTACTTTTCCATACTCTCTTGCTCTTTTACAATACTCTATAGTCTTCCAAAGTCTTCTAGTATCATTCACATACTTACTTATTTGTTTTCCCATACTTTGAAAATACTTGTAAAGTACTTTTCAATTTTAGTTTTTTCATTCTAAACTGTTTCTGATTACTTAAGTATTATTATTCCTTGCTTATTTAATCAGAATTCTAAAATATTAGAATAAATCTGTTAATATATAGAATAGTTGTTATCTTCAAAAATTCTTATTTTGTTTTCTTAGAGTTTTCTAAAGATGAGTATATAGTATAGTATTTTCTTAGACAATAGACTTAGGATTTTCTAAAGATTTGAAGTACTTGGCTCTTTTGCCCAGTTATTTCAACATAAGCTACAAGTAAAGAAAAAAAAGAGATTTTTGAGAACTCTCATTCAAATTCTCTTACTCAAGATGTCAGAGTTGTAAACAATGGACTTAGTTTTGTTTATTTTCTTCTTTTTTATTTTTATTTTTATTTTCTAATTTTTATTTTACTTTTCTTTATTTTAGACTTAGATAAAGAGTATAATATGATATCACATGTGACAGTCACACAAGTCACAAATCATGTAATACAGAGAAAAATATAAAAGGTTTTGAAAAAAATAATATTATATAGCATAGTAATAGTATATTGGCTTTATAGAGTGTATATGGATTTTAGAGTAAGTTAGTTATAGTATGTACATAGACCACAGTCTAGAGTATATAAGGTAAATTAGTTTATACTTGAGACTCTATTAAGTTTTCTTGTATTACTCAATACAAGAGTAGTTTAACTTTTATTTTATTAAGTAAGCATTATTAGTGTCTGCTATCACTTTTGGACAAGTTTCAGAGAGTTTTAGCAGCCTGAAAAAGACTGGTGAGATGAGTATTAGTTGATATCTATTATAATCTTTAGCTTGGCTTAGATTGTAACTTAGGTAAAGACTTGAGAGGAATAAGGGATATAATCAATTTATAAAGTGTAAGAATACAAGATAGTATCTATAGCTATATATATATAAAGACCATAAAGAATGCATATATTAACAATAAGGAAATAAGTTGAAAAATATAAGAAAATCTCTACTAATACATGAGATGCTAACTGACCCTATACATTGTTAACACACAGCACAGTTAATTATTGAGTTATAATAAAAAAGAACCCCAACATCTGTTGTCCATAAAGCAATCACTTGAAAACCATGAGATATTGATTATAATAGTATAAGGTTTAATTTGAGAGATGTCTTTGGAATATATCATCTAGAATAAATAGTGTTTTTAGAAGCTCTTAAGAAGCTTTATAATCTATTTACTAGATTTTCCAAAGAAGCTTGTTACACAGTGTAAAATTCACTATTTAAGAGTATGTTACTAAGAAAAAACATTCATAAGTAGATGTTATTTATATATTTTCTTTTAATATCCTTCCTAACTTCATTCTTTTGCATTCACAGGAGTCCTTCTAAGATTTTTATATGTTCTAATCTTATTCTATGTTATTTTTTCTACACTTTCTATTGATTTTTGAAGCAGATATTATTCCCTTTTAATTCTTTAGCATGTAGTTAAGAGCTAGTGTTATATAGTTCTTGTTTCATCTTAGTATAACCTCTTTTCTACTTGACTTCTGTCACTGGAGGAGTATGAAAAGCAGTAGAGACCAAAACAAGAAAAGCCAGAGTAACAGAAGTAGAAAAAGGAAGAAAACAAAAGAAGAAAGAACAAAAGAAAAAACTAAAAAAAAATAATGAAAGTAAAAAAGATAGTAGAGGAATAGAAGATTTGGGATAAGGAGGAAGAAGCAGCAAAGTTCAAGAAAGAAGCTAAGAAATTAGTTCTTCAAAGGTTTCACAAGTAAGCCTATGTCTTTGGAAAAAAGACAAGTAATGTTATAAGACGAGAGTGTGGACAGACTTTAGGTAGGGTTAGGGTTAGGACAGTAGTAATTATTAGTCTACAACGGACAAAGGGTTAGGAGATAGGCATGTGACCTGGAAGTCATGTGATAGAGTCTAGAGCGGTCTGGAAGGACTTAGGGTCTAGAAGGATCAGGAAGAGTCTAGAGATAGAGTTAGGGTTAGGAGATGATGTCAAGGGACATGGGTTCCTCATGGTGTACACATGATGTGCACATGTACAGCAGAGATTAAAGGTATGATGTCAAGGCACATGTAGGAAGCATGGTGGCCTTATGGAAAACATATGTGGATGAGTAAGAGGACATGAGGTAGAAGCATGGTGAATAGACATGAGGGAAACACATTATTGTAGCACAGACCACTTTGTATTTATATAAATAGAGGAGCAATGCAGTGAGGGCTCCTTGTTGAGTTCTCTTGTAATTCCCCCATTCGTTACTTGATAGCCCTACTGAGAGCTTTGCTCGTTGTGAGATCATTTGTCCTTGAGTGACGAGTAGTTGCTACAACAAGTAAGAGAATACCAACAAGAAAGATGTGGGATTATACAGTAGATGTAAAGGAAAGGCTTGTGCTGAGAAAAAAGAATATATATCTACTATCAAGAGAAAAAAGAGAAGAAATGCATGAGTTTATTGAGAAACAAGAGTATATTAAACTTTTGAAGTCACATCAAATGGCACTAGTGTTTTTTATAGAAAAGAAGAATGGAAAAAGGATAATAGTTCAGGATTATAGATGTTTAAATAAATGAACTGTAAAGAACAATTACTCTTTACCTTTGATTTCAAACATTATAAAAAATATTAGTCCTAAAAAAGTATTTACTAAATTAGATTTATATGAGAGTTATAATAATGTATAGATAATAGAGGAAGATAAGTGGTGTTGTGGCAACCACTAGACACAAAGTCTAATAGCAGCACAAGGCAGCAAATCTCTTAAGATGGATATAAAGTGGGAAGTTCACAAAAGAACTCGACAAGGAGTCTCTGTTAAATTAGAGTTCTATATATATGTTTTACATGTGGTCTGTGCTAACAATAATTAAACCTGCCCTTATGTCTACCTTATGTCTTACTCAAGACTACCATGTTGTATACATGTACCCTGACATTATCTTCTAGATTCTTCTACCATGATCTAGGCCTATGATGTCACATCATGTCACATGCCTCTTCATCATCCAAAAGAAAACAAAATAAAACAAAATCTATATAAAATTAGAAAAACAAAAGAAAAGAAAAGAAAAATTGTTAGTGTTCTAAGTGTCTCATAACAAGTGGAAGATATTGTTCACAATGCTAGAAGGGTCATTTGAACCAACTATAATGTTCTTTGGGCTTACAAACTCTCTAACAATGCTTCAAACAATAATAAACAAGATTCTACAAGACTTGGTCAATACTGGAGAAGTAGCATATTTTATTAATAATTTTATATTAGGAACAGAGAAAAAAGAAGAATATAATAAAGTAATAGAGGAGGTAATGAAAAGATTGGTAGAAAATAATTTATATGTAAAACTAGAGAAGTGCAAGTGAAAGATGAGAGAGGTAGGACTTTTAGGAGTAGTAATTAGACTAAATAGAATTAAAATGGAAGAGGTAAAGGTGAAAAAAGTGTTAGATTGGCCAACTCCTAAAGAGGTCAAGAATATACAAAAGTTTTTGGAACTAGCCAATTGCTACTGGTAGTTTATTTTATCTATAGACAGACTATTACATGACTTAGTAAAGAGGGATCAGAAGTGGGATTAAACAGAAAAATAAGAAAAGGTATTTAAGGAGTTGAAGGAAAAGTTTACAAAAGAACCATTGTTAGCAGCACTAGACTTAGACAAAAAATAAGAATGGAAGTTAATATATTAGATTATGCAACAGAAGGAGTATTATTAATAGAGTGTGAAGATAGATGGTAGAGACTAGTAGCTTGTTTGTCAAAATCTCTTAACAAGACAGAAATAAACTATGAAATCCATGACAAAGAAATGCTAGCTGTAATCAGGAGGTTAGATAATTAGAGGTACTTGTTAAAGGGTACAAAATTCAAGTTCAAAGTCTGGACCAACCATAAGAATTTATGAAAGTGTAGAAAGTGAATTGTAGACAAGCAAGATAGGCTCTTTATTTGTCAAGATTTGGTTTTACCTTAAAGTATATATCAGAAGTAAAGATGGAAAAAGCAAATAGACTAAGTAAAATATTAGACTGGTAAGTAAAAGTAGAAAAAGACAATGAAAACCAAAAATCAATAAAAGAAGAATGGATTCATAGTCTAGCAAAAGTAATAATAGAAGGATCTGAAGTAGATATATTAGAATAAAAATAAAAATAGCTAGAGGAAAGAATAAAAAAATAGTCAGAGTAGTAGAAGAGATAAAGAAGACAAGAGTTAAAGTATTAAAAGATAACAAGTAGAAAGTAGATAGGGAATTAGTATAAAAGAAAGGAAAAATTTATGTACTAAAGAATGAGAATTTGAGGATAGAAATAATCCAGTTACACTATGATGTACTAGTAGCTAGATATAGAGAAAGATAAAAGATAATAAAATTGGTGACAAGAAATTATTGGTAGCCAGGAGTGACAAAGAATGTGGGAATATATGTAAATAGATATTATATATACTAAAGAATGAAAAACTGTACAGAAGCACCAGTAGAAAAGCTGATAGTAAATAAAATACTATTATAACTATCTTCTCATATTCTACAGGTGTTTGCTTTATAAATGACATGTGTTGGGGTTTTCTTTATTTCCAATTCATTATCTGCTGCATCTTGTTGTTTCCTCATATATAATCAGTTAGTATCTCATATAGTAGTAAAAGCTTTCTCATTTCTCTTCTTATTGTTTACTCGAGAATACCATATGTATTCCTTATTGTCAATAGGTGTATATAGCTGTAGATATTATCTTGTATCCTTATACTTTACCAATTGACTTATTTCCCACTTTTACTTAAGAATTTGCCTAAGTTGCAACCTGAGCCAAGCTAAGGTCATAACAAATGCTAAAGAAACCATAAACATATTTAACAGTAGATTTATTACAAAGTTGCCATTAGTAGTAGGAAATGATGTGATCTCAATAGTATATAGTAGGTTATCTAAGATAGCTCATTTTGTGGCAACTACTAAAGAAACATTAGTATAGAAATTAGTGGGATTATTTAGGAACAATGTATAGAAGTTGTATAGGTTACTAGAAAGTGTGATCTCAGACAAGAGACCACAGTTTGTAACAAAATTAACTAAGAAGCTGAATAAAATGTTGGGAATCAAAACAAAGTTGTTAATATTCTTTCATCTACAAATAGATAGATAAACTGAACATATAAACTAAGAATTAGAACAATATCTTTGGTTCTTTGTGGATCACAGACAAAAGGATTGTCCAGAATGGCTAGTAACAGTGGAGTTTGCTATTAACAATAAAATATATTTAGTAACAAAAGTATTTCTATTTATAGTAGATTATGAAAGAAAATTGAAAGTAGAAGTAGATATAAGAAGGAAAGAAAAGGTAGAAAAGGCAACAGAGTTTGTAGAAAGGATAAAAAGAGTACAGGAGGAAGCTGGGGCAACATTAAGAAAAGCATAGGAGAAGATAAAGCAACAAGTGTCATGATATACTTAAACACTAATATTTTTCTTTTATTTTTCTTGATATTTTTTTGATTTTTTCTTTTTCTTTTTTTTTTCTTTTTCTTGGATAATGAAGAGGTATGTGATTGAGGTCACATGAAATGTCACATGGTGTGATATCATAGGCCTAAACTTGTAAAGAAAGAGCTAGAAGGATGATGTCAAGATATATGTTAATAATATATTCACCTCATGGTATATATATAATGTACTTATAGATAACATATGAACATTAGGGCAAGGTTATTTATTATTAGCACAAACTATGTATGTATGGTATAAATAGTATAGGAATATACTAGGGACTCCTTATTGAGTTCTCTTGTGATTTTCATGAAATATGTCTTTTTAAGAGATTTTCTTGTAGTGCTGCTATTAATCTTTGTGATTAGTAGTTGCTATAACAACAAGCAGATAAGAGGAAAAATAAAGCTGAAAAATAAAAGAAGAGGAAAAAAGTAATACTGAGTATGAAATATTTAGTGTTTAAGAAAGAACTGGTGAAAAAATTAGTAGATTAATATGTTGGTCCATATATTAGTAATAAGATAGTATTTACTAATGCAGTCAAATTACAACTGTCAACTTCAATAAGAATTCACCCAGTTTTTTTTTTTTTATATCAATAATTTATTATATAGAGCATGAGGGCAGCCTATAGTAGCTACTTTGTAACTATGTATAAAAGAGGCAGACATACATGGAGGAAGAAGAAAGAGAAAAAGAAATAAAGAAAAGGAAAAAGAACTAATCGAATTGAAAAGAAAAGAAGAAAAAAAAACAAAATAAAGAAGGAAAAAAGGAAAAGTTACAACTGACAATACTTTGTCTAAGATCTACTTAGAAAAAACAAAGAAGAACTGTCATTAAAAGTAGATATAGCTGGATTAGTCACCAAAAACATGACAAAATGGTCTAGAGAGTCTTGTTTAGGGTTCCAATATCCATTAAATCTCGTATATTCATGAAGTATGTATCTTCTTGATTTAATTGGGAAGTTGTCACATGGACACTTAAATTCTTTATTAGGAAAGAATCTAAGTCAATACTTGCCAATTAGAGTATGATTAGTGATCACCCTTGTAGTGTATGCACATAACGAGTTAGAATAGCTGAATGATTGTAGCCATGGATCTCCTTTGGTATAAGAAGGTTCAATGATGTTGAAGTTGCTGTCCACTAGGTCAAGGAATTGTCATCCTTTTCCATCTGAGGCTTGGAAGGTTATTTTCCAAGTGTTGATAATGTTATTGCAATCAACTTTTTTACAATAGTCCCATGATATCTTATTAGGGAAGATAGGTAAGGGATTGAATGATTTGGAGTCTCTATCAACCACTTTGTGTAGGTTCCAGTCAAGTCAGCTGGGACACTCCCAGAATTCAATTGAATTGCTTTGATTTCTAGTGAAAAATTGATGGAGATTGCTGAGGATGGCTACAGCTTGACCTTGGTAAGAATGTAACATTGAATCAAATATTTTCTTAGCTGCATGGATGGAATTGGTGACAATGACAATTTTGGAGACATTATCCTTGGAACATACCTTATTGATGCCACATCTGATCACAAAGAGTTCCACTTCAGGGGTCATGACTAAGACAGTGTGGTGTAATGTTTTGATTAATGGCTGGTTGACTATGTGTACATGTGAAATGGATGTAGCAATATTGTTCTTGATGCTAGCATTTGATATGATGATAGCAGTGGAGTTGGACAAAGACACTTCAAAAACCATATTGTTTAGTTGTTGGCATCAGATTTTTTTGTTTTTGTTTCTAATAGATAAATTGAAGGAAAAACAGTCTGAAAAATTGTTAATTATTCTAGAGCCTGGAGAGAGTTCCAGATAAAGAGAGGAAAAGGAGGGAAAAACTCCATATGCCTTATTATTTGAGTCTACCAAGTGACCTTTAACATTTGATCTTTGGCAACTGGTGAGGGATTTGAGAGACACAGAGTAGTGATACTTAGATGAATTGAAGGGTGAATCCATAAGCAATCGTATGATGTGATTGGGGGGAAGGGCCAACATGTGTAATTGTAACCTTCCTACAAGTTTTTGAAGATGAAGTTTTATTGGGATAAGATCCGCAATTACTTCAATGCCTTTTAAAGGAGATATCTTGAATACATCTAGTATTCAAATAGCAGCTCTTCTCTGTATTTTAGTCAGGATTTTCAGAGGGTATAAAAGAGAAGCATAGTTGTAGAACTATAATTGAAAACTATACAGAGCAATGGGGAGGATACAGTATCTGTAGAGAAGGCATTTTGTATTGGGATAATGCTGTGTGATGAGTTGCCTAGAATCCTCATACACTTGACTGTGGAAATAGCTCTGTTGCTATAGTAGTTGATATATTGATGGAAAGAAAGCTTTCTATCAAAGATGAATCCTAGGTATTTCTATATGTTTTTCAGGACAAGGACAGGGCCTCCAATGGAAGAGACCATGCAATCTGTTAAAGTGGAAAACTTCAGTTTTTGAATGTTTAACAATAAGACTAAACTTGTCCAGAAGCTTGGTCATTACATTGTAGCTATAAAAGAGACAAGAGTTAGAACAGATAAGAGATTTGTCCTGAGAAATGAAAAGTCCATCATCCACAAATGAAATGATAGAAACTAGAATGTTAAAATCTTTGAGACAGTTTTCTAAAATATAAAGAAAAGGGAAAAAATAAAAAGCAGACAAAATAGGAGATAGAGTAGACCCTTGTCCAACTCTGACATTTACTTTGAATATGGGAGACAAAAAGTTGTTCCACATATAGTTGGTTTTCCTATCAGTGAGATAGTTGGCAAAGAACTTGACTATGTAACTGTCTAAGCCTGCTTTCTGGAGGATACAAGTGAGAAAACAATGATTAAGAGATAGGAAGAATTGTGTAATGTCGAATGCTAAGGTGCTGGTAGAAAGATTCTTGACCTAGCCTGAGTAAATGATATGCGTAAGGGCTACTCTTACATCAGTAGTAAACTTGAACTTCAATCCTCCTAATTAACTTGGATGAATAAAGTTGTTTGCTGTGATCTGGAACTGGAGCCTCTCTCCAATGACTTTTTCAATAAGTTTGCCCAGCATATTAAGGAGCACAATAGGATGGAAGGATTTGGGATAATTATATGATTGCTTGTTAGGTTTAGGGATGACTACTGTTGACAACTTCTTGAAGTGACTTGGCCAGTACCCTAGATTAATACAAGCATTTGTGATGTTAACAATGTTGCTAAGGCATTTATCTTACTTGAGAATGGTCTTGAGATGGTTCCACAACAGTTTGTCTGGCCCAGGTGTTGAAGAGCTGTTGCAGTTATCAATAGCACACTTAAACTCTTCCTTAGAAAGGGAATTCCAAAATGATTTTAGTTTGTTCTTGATCTCATCTAGAACCCTAATGTCGACATGACAATTGAGGGCAGTGTTGAAAGTAAAGTGGAGAGCGTTCCACAAAGAGTTGAGAGTGAGGCATGGTTGATTGTTGTACTTGATTACTTCTATAGCTAGTAATTTGCATTTATTGACCCAGCTTATTAGTTTCCAAGGGCCTTGACTTTTGTTGGCTATCTCTTGGATCTTAGTGTTGAAAAAGGTTTGTTTAGTGAATTTTGAATTTGACCAGTTTCTTAAAAGACTTCTAGTCCTTGATACTTCTTATCATCCTATACTTGTTTAAAGCCTGGTTACACTCTTTGTTCTACCATTGCTTGGATTGTTTTGTTATTCTGATACATTTGGCATTCTTTTCCCATACCCAATCAATTCTTGACCTGAATAAATTGACTAGATTTTCAAGTTTGATATTATCTGTTAAGTTTGAGGTATTGAGGTTTCTGATAATTGCTGATGTTTCTTTGACAAATGTGACTTCTTCTTCACTCCCTTTCAGGATTGAAAGTTTGGATGAGGTGATGAATTCTTCAGTGATGGGGATTGTGATTGTAAGGGAAGTGTGATTGGATGACAAATACCAGTCAGGGTGAATTGAGTGATTGTTGAGCTCAGTAGATCCACTGTGCAAAAACATAAGATTTATAACTGAGTTAGATTCTCTGTCAGTATCAGAGTATCTAGTGGGCATAGGGTTAATTGGTGTCAATAAGTCCAGATTAAAAGAGTCAGCTATGATGATAAGATTGTCACTGATAGAAGAATGGTGTGGAAATGAAGCATCTCATAAACTGTCTCTAATATTGAAATTGCTAGTCATGATGAGCATATTGCTGACATTAATCTCAGTATCCTTAAGATACTTTAAGGCTGAATGAGAAGAATCTGAGTAGACATTTATAATAAATAAGCAAACATGATTGTTGGTAAAAAAGATGAGTAAAATGTCTTTGTAGTAAATAATGTCATTTCAAAGAGAAAAACAAAGAGATGAAAGTCTGATGTTGATGTATACCAAGACTCTAGGAGCATCCAATTGGCTTAAAGGTGCTCTAGTGAACAAAAGCAAGTTAGAATGGTAAGTTGTCCCAACTAGTATTTCACCTTCTTGATTTGAGGCACTTGGTATTATACAGATGGCAAACTATGATAGTTCTTGGATGAAAATGATGTTGAAATCTGTTTGAGTCTCAAAAATGGTATTGATGATTAGCAAATTCTTTTAGACATTCTAAAAGGAACTTTTAAATAGTCACAAATCATTGTTGAGGGTTGTTGTTTACAACTGAATGAATTGATTTGGACCTGTTTTCACAGATCTCAGCATACTTTTTCTGGTACCACTCTCTATTGAATCTATATCTCCAAAAGGGATATGAGTTTGAGTTTGCTTGATGGTCATCTCAACAGTTAGAACATTTGAATGAATGAGGACATGGTTTGCCTTTCTTCATTTCAAGGTGAGGGAGATTTGTCTTTGAGTTAGCTTTGCAACACTAGCCAAACTCACAATGATTTTCAGATTTATAGGACTCATTATACTTGATGCATTTGACTCCTTGGATTCTATACAAGAACATGGAGTAACTCTATTTCCAGTAATTTTTACATTGCAGAACCTCAGGGTTCATGTTAGCATCTCTAACAGTTGCGATAAACCTACCAATGTTGAAACACTGGTTAATAAGAGACTTAGCTTTACTACCACTTTGGACGTCCCATATATTGATCCAAATGATTGCCATGTCTGATTTAGAAGATACTTTGATGATGCATGGTTTGGATGCAAGAGTGATATTGTTGAAAATTTGATTTTGCTTGATGGTATTCTTGACATTGTTCTAAGTGAGGTGATCTTAAGCATTGCCATAAGAAAAGAAAGGAATGCCTATAATCTTAAGATAAGATTTTGATTGTGGTAGTTAGGGAACCTCAACTTAGAGGACATTGATATTGTTGGAACTCTTGACATAATTCTCAATGATCAGTAAATCTGACTGGAGAGACACTTTATTAGTGATAATTGTTATATCTAAGGGGCTAGAGCAGATAAAGTCTATAAAAACCTTAGATTTTACATTTCTAAGAGACCTGTTGATGTTAGACACATGTACCAAGGAGTTCTTCATGAAGTTAGAAATGTTGTTGTTACCCATGGGAATGATGACTTGCTTTCTAAAAGAATCCTTTGTGGTTATCTGGATACAAGGTTTGGGTTTGGGGTTGTCTTTGACTATGTTATTGATTTGATTGATTTTTTTAGCATCAATGGAGGGAAATGCTTCCTTGATCTTGATGACCTCAGATGTACTGATATTCTGTTTTGATGCCTAAGTATACAATTTGGGTGCCAGTTTAGAGTTATCATCTGATTTGCTATTCTTGAAGTATTTTGAGATAGCATTGACTTTCTTCTGAGATTTTGTAGAGATAGGCAGAGGGAAACGTTCTATTTGTACAGGCTTAAGCTAGTTGATTTCTTTGTTGTTCTTACCAATAGCCAGTTGGACTTTCAGAGTATATTTGGTGGAAATTTTCTTCCTAAACAAGTTAGAGTGATTGTCCATGTAGAAAGAGTCCCAGTTAGTGTTATAAACTGAAGAAATAAAATTCCAAACAGCCTCACCAATACCTTTGAAATCTTCAAAATTATTTGACTTCAAAGACTTGATCTTCTTGTTGGATATGTACTTAGCCATAAAGTTAAGAGAGTTCTTAATGTTCTTTGTATCTGAACTCAAGTGTTTAATAGATTTATGAAGCAAAATAGGGTGGAAACCTCCATCCTAGAGTTCTGGTTCAGTAGACATGTGAGGGTCATATAGAAGTTGTATGTTGATGATGTCTTCATTCTCATTGTGTGTAGTGGGGCTATATTAAGAGTTAGATTGTTATTCTTTATTAAGAACACATTGGAGGTTTAATTTGGGTGCATTGAGGCTATCACCTTGAAGCCTCGTATTGGTTTGTTGTTCAGCCACCTTGCTAACTCGAAGTGTCTTTTCCTATTCATCCTCATAGGACAAGGTGGGAGAATTATCATTTATGACTTTGTCAATATTCATACCATTGTTGATAGCCATCCTCTCATGGTAGGTGACAGAGGACATTATAGAGAACATTGATGAGTCCTTAGATGTGTTCTTATTAGTAAAGGAGTTTCTACCCCTCACCTCATCATAATTGTCAGAATGAGGTTCTGAAGAAAGGTCCATCCCTGTGTTGCTTATAGAGAATACAGTTGGTAATTTGAAAGTAAGTGTTGGGGCATGTTTGTCATAGTAAAAGAAAATTTATTCCCTAGGTCTCTTATGGGCACTACCATGCAAGATGGTGGTACAAGAGAAAGAAGGGATAAGAATTCACCCAGTTGTAGACATTAGTTGAATAGTGAGATATAGAAAACAAATATAAAAACAAAAGGTGGAGAAGACAAAACTAATAGAAGTAGATAGAGATGAAATATAGAAAATAAATCAAATATTAAATTAACAAAAAATAAGAGGAGTAGTAAAATACTTAATATAATAAAAGAGATTTACAACAAAGTATAATATATAGAAGAAAAAGAAGAATTTGGAAAATACAAAAGAAACAGTAATAGAGTTTGAGGAGAGATTAAGTGCAAAAGTAAATAGACAAGAAAATTTGAAAATAGTAGAGAAAAGAAACTTTAGGAAAGGAAAACTACTAGAAAAATACAAACCTAGTATTAGAGTTAACACAAAAGAACTTAGAAAGCTCTGTATATAATTGTCTATCTTATATACCCAAAACTAATAGTCTATACTCTACTACATTAGCCTACCCTAAATAACCATATGTTTGTTTTAAGATTACTATGCTGTATGATATTATTTTTCTAGAATCTTTTACTGTCTTCTATTACAATATGTGCTTGTATAATAATATGACTGTGATAGAGTTATATAATTATAACTGATATATGATATCAAGTCATACCAAACTCTAATTCTGGTTCCTAAAATAAAGATAAAAGTGAGAAAGAAATTAAAAATAAATAGAGTCTACTATTTTTAACTTTGATATTTATGTTAGGAACAGACTAGCCACTGAACTAGTTATACTAAAAGTATGTAATGTTAAGCTTAACTTCGATATCTAGCTAGTACTATATATATACTTCATACTGTACTCTTAACAGTATTCACCTTTCAAGGTATATAGTTCCTATATAGAAGTTATATGTTGTAGTCTTAAAGGAGTATCCAATCTAATAAAGATACATAGCTAAGCAGCTAGTACTATCTCTAGTAACACTCCTAGCCACATCATACTTCTATGCTAATAACTGTCTATTTAAAGGGAATGGTTTTACCAGGAGTTGAACTGCTAACTACTTAGAAGCTTAATATTATGTTAGAAACAGACTAGCTACTAAACCAATTGTGCTAAAAGTGTATAATATTAAGCTTAGCTTTGACATCTGACTAGTACTGTATATATACTTTATACTGTACTTTTAACATAGAATATATTGTGGAAACATTTCAAACAAATAGTCAAAGATGATTTATGTTTAGTTAACATAGTTAATATTACTAATACTTATATCAACTTAGATTATTAACTATCACATTTCAAAAGATCATCTTCAATTATTATTCTCAAGCCTAATAAAACATCTTATAGTATTCCTAAATTCTTTTGTCCTATTATTCTCTTGAATATGTTAGAAAAACTGATTGAAAAAGTTATTAGAGAAAGACTTTAATTCCAAGTAATTTCAAAAATTTTTGTTTATTCTAACTAACCTGGAGAACTGAAACAATGCTTAACTACTGACATGAGTATTTTCTTAACTTATCTAATTCAGTTAAATCTTCTTTCTTAAATACTGGATAAAGCTAGCTTTGATTTACAAATTTCTCTCTTTTTCTGATTATCTTGTCAGTAGAAAGACTTAATATCTTTGAAACAATTTTTTTTTCAATATTAATATTAGTATAGAACAGAGTTCTGCCTTATTACCCATTTTATTGGCTCTTTATTTATTGCCTGTTTTTCACATTTTTGAAAAAAGAATAAAAAATCTAAAAATTCCAGTCTCATTTCTCTCTTTTATAAATAATAAAATTTTTATATTGTAAGAAAAATCTTTTGAAAAAACAAATTCTTTTCTTTCTTATAGTTATAATATTATTTCCTTACTTTTCAAATAGTTTGGACTTGTTATTAAACATGGGAAAACTAAGATATTTCATTTCTCTAGATTGCATAGAATTTTTAACTCACCTTCACTCAATCTCAGTCATCTTAGAGGCTTTGTTCTTTATCCCAAAGATTCTTGGAAGTATCTTGGGTTCATCTTTAACAGAAAGCTTTTCTTCTATTAACATATCAAATTTTATATTAACAAAGCACTGTCTATAGTCAAATATATAAAAATGTTTAGAAACTCAATAAATAGACTTCTTCCATATCAAAAATTCCTTTTTTATAGAATATGCATTCTCTCCATTGTTCTTTATAGTTTTCTACTATAGCACTACAAAAAAGCATTACTTTCTTACCCACTTAACAAGCTTAACAAACTGTAAATATAAGCTACAATATATATTCTAAATATATTCTATACCTCTCTGACTTTGGGGATTAAGGTTATTACCAGTCTAATTCTTATACATCTACATCTATGGAAACTTAGTGGTAAATAACAACTACAAATAGCTATTCTCTCTTATAACTATGCCATCAAATTGCTTCTTGAGAGAAGACATATACTACACTCTCAACTTCACTGTCTTTTCTTGGAAAACTTAACTTCTAAACAACAAAAAAAAATCAAGAATTCCATTATTGGTACTAATAATCATTTTAATGGAATCTTTCCTTCTTTTAATTCTTTAAATAGTGAATTTTATCTAGAATTTAGATTAAGCAACTTTTTTTCTAGTTGTTTTTTGTTTTACAAAGCAGACTGCTATAATAAAGAAAGCAAGGT
>JAJOHK020000559.1:0-17500 GCA_022457215.2 Leucocoprinus gongylophorus | reverse complement strand
AGGAGTCTTTAACCCTCCTCCTTTATATCTCTATCCTAGGAGGACTCATTCTACATCCCAAGGAAAATTGGCAATATTTGAGATTTATCTTTTACAGGAAACTGTCTTTTCATTAACAGGTTGACTTCTATATGAACAAGGCCATATCATAGTTAAAAGCATGAAAATGCTTGGCAACTTGTCAAGAGATCTTATTCTATCTCAAAAATGTCTTTTATATAGAGTATGTGTTCTTTCTATTACACTATATGGCTTTCCATTGTGGTTCTACAACAAAGTCTCTTTAGCTTACCTGCTCAAAGTTCTTAGAAACATGCAATATAGAGCTGCTCTCTGGATCCTTGAAGCATTTTGTACATCTCCATTGTTGGATATTGAGACTATTGCAGACCTTATTCTGATACACTTACATTTTCAAAAACTTGGTGGGAGATTACAACTTCAAACTCATTTGCTTCCTTCAAATTACATTATCAAATTGTTGTTAGAATCAAGACATTTCTCTAATCATAATCATCATCAACTATTGATGGAAAAATTAATTTCCAAATAGAGACTGAAAATCAAAGATCCCATTGTAGATGTTAATAACAGATTGAATAGAATTTTCAATTCTTTTGATTCCTTTAATAATAAAATTTCTCCTAGAAATAGACTAATTGATCCATTCTCTAGTTGTTTTTCCTTCTACTTTTCTAACAGGAAGTGTACTAAAACTAGAAAGACACATCTTCACAAACTTGATGAAATTGTTTTCAATACATTAGCAAACCCCAAAACTGCCATTGTCATATTGGATGCCAGTATCAAAAACAAGGTTTCTATGTCTATTACTCATATATATGTTCATAATTTCCCTGTTGTCAAAACCATCTACCATACTATAAATATCACATTTACTGAAGCAGAATTATTTGCTATCAAATGTGGATTGAATCAAGCTATTCAGTTAACCAATATTGAATACATCTTTGTCATCACCAACTCTATTCATGCAGCAAAAAAAATCTTCAACTTGTTTATTTATTCTTATCAAATCTAGACTTTAGCTATTTTCAAGAAAAATTAGGGAGTTTTTTGTAAGAAACATCACAATTCTCTTGAATTTTGGGATTGCCCAAGTCAAGACAAGTGGTCACTTTATGATATTGTCAATAAAGAGACTAAGGAATTCAATCTACCTCCTATATTCCCAAATATCAAACAAGTGGAAAATGATGTTTCAAGCTTCAGATGACAAAGAGAGACATTTCCTAGAACTCCTTGACAACAATCTCAATATCATTGAACCAACATACTCTAAAGACAAGTCTTGGCTGAAATACTTTGGTTACTCAAACTTACTATGTACAGGAGCTATAGTCAATCATGCTCCTATTAGTAAATATCAGCTAAGATTTTTTCCATGAGAAAACTTTGCATATTCTTGTAGTGATTATCTGGTTAAAACAAGAAGATATATACCTTATGAGTATAAAATATATAACAATTATTGGAACCTGAGAAGGGATACACCAGCTTATTTCATTCTCTTTCTGAAATTCAACAGTACTTAAGACTTTGTTTTTTATATAGCTTCTTTCAGATTTCTTTTTCTTTTCTTTTTTGTATTATATTTCTCTCTCTTTTCTTTTCTTTCTATTTTTCATGTTGTTTCTTTATGAATGTATGTAACTACATAGTAGTTACCATGGTCTGCTGCCAAGTTTCATGTTATAAATTGTTGATTTCTCAAAAAAAGAAAAAAGCATATTATAACAAGAAGAAGTTATGCTAGAATACCACAAGAACTATATATTACTAGCCCTTAATTATATTATTGTTTGTATATCTTCTATTAATTCCTGATACTAATATTATTCCATTTAAATTCTTTAGTATGCAATATAAAATAAGATTAGAAGTAGCATCCACTTGTAAATGCTTTCACTAGCTAATACACTCCTAAATAGTAAATATCACACTATGTACCAAGCTTCTTTGGAAAATCTAATGAATAGATTGCAAAGCTTCTTAAGAGTCTCCAATAACACTATCTATTCTAGGTGATGTATTCCAAAGGCATCTCTTAAGTTGAACCTTACAACTGAAGATACCAATTGATACTCATCTTACTAGTCTTCCCTAGACTGCCAGAACTCTCCAAAACTTGTTTAAAAGGTATTAATAATACTTACTCAATAAGAAAAATAGAAGTTAAAACTGGTGTATTCAGATGGAGGTCTTTTGTCTTACTTCTCTTTACTTATAGCCTATATGAATACAAAGAATGTAACTAAAGAATAGAGACCAAAATTATAATTCAGCTCTCTGAAGTCTCAAGAGCATAGGGCTACTTCTGCATTGCTAACCCAATCTTGATCTGATGATCAATCTCTACTTACTAGAACCTAATCTATTCTTTTTTGTTTTATTTTCATGGCCACTCTGTCTTATTCCTCTATTCTAAACTCTACCTAGTTCTAATCTCATGCATTCCTGTCTTATTCAACCATCTAAATGTTTATTACTTGGTAAAAGGCTCCCAAGAGTATATACTCTTCATAGCTAGTTGTTCATAAATGGCATTCCAGATTCCTAAATATCTCTTCTATTTGAGATTTAGTTTGGTTAATAGCCACTGCACTATCTCTTGACTATTGCTACTTGAGAGAACTTAAGACATCATTTAGAAGTATATGTTCTTTTTACTAATGCTTTCAATAAGGTCCTATACAATGAAAAACCTTAGGATATTACTTTTTGTGGAAAAGTATTTTCCAGCATAACATTGTCATCATTATTATTTAAGTCAAGGAAATTCTTTCCCTTGTAGTAGGAAGCTTGAAAATATATTTGCCACTTTTCTAAAATTGAGTTACATTTTTCTTTTTCTACTGAAGTCTCATGATGTTTTGCTAGGCAGAATAGGATTGATTTTGTGGAATTTAGACTCTTTATCAACTAAGTGATGGAAAGGCCATTCATCATTCTTCAAGTAGTTCCAGAAAACAATAGAATTATTAGGAAGAACTTTTTGAGGTCACTTAAGATGGTGATAGAGTATAATTGATATAAATAACAAACAGAATATATTAAAGATTCTCTTTTTTTTAAAAAAAATCACCAATTTATTATATGGGGCATGTAGGCAGTCTGTGGTAGCTACTTCAAAATTACATACATACAACCAAAACTACATGAAGGAGAAAAATGAAAAAGTAAAAATGGAGAAAGAAAAGAAAAGAAAAGAAAATGAAAGAGATGTTAACTGTCTCTAGCAATGTGACCTACACAAAGCTAACTAAGTAGTGTGAGATGTAAACACAAATGCACTTGGGTTCAGTTCCAAAAACAGATTCTGAAAAACAAAAAGACCATCATTAACAAAAGAAAAAAGGAATAGGAATGAAAAGTTTTTTTATTCTTTTTTGAATATGTGAAAAAGAGTGGTTATATACAGAACTGAAAAAAGAGTAGATCTCTGGCCTATGCCAACTTCTGCTTTGAAGAATAGTGATATGAAGTAGTTCCATATGTATTATATTTGTCTATTAATTAAATAACTAGAAAAGAAGTAAGAAATTCTAATATTGAATATTCTGCTTTGGTTAAAATCATCAGGAGAAGTTAGTGATTTAGGGAAAAAAGAATTGAGTGATGTCAGAAGCAAGAGTACTAGTGTAAAGGCCTTTGACCTATTCTGTTTGTATAAGATAAGTGAGGATTATTCTGGCATCTATTGTCAATCATTGTCAAATGCTATCTAATTAGTTTAGGTGAAGAAAGTTTGAAGTAATAGAATGAACTTGTATTCTATTGCTTATCACTTTTTTGATTAGCTTGCTAAGCATATCAAGAAGTATGATGGGTTAAAAGGACTTAGAACTGTCATAAGACAGCTTTTTGGGCTTTGAAATAATAATAGATGTAGACTTTTTGAAGTGCAACAGCCAATAACTGAGGTTAATACAAGTGTTTGCTATATTGACAATATTAGTAGTGTACTTGGGATTGCATAATCTCATTTTAAGATAACTCTAGAATATGTGATCTAGACTAGGAGTAGAGAAACTGCTGCATCTATTAAGGACATTATAGATTTCAGTGTTAGAAAAAGAGGCCATTCAGCTAGTTAACTAGTAGAGATTTTGTTGAGTGGTTAAGTATTGATTGGCCTATTTTGAGCTGAGTTATAAAACTGATGTAGAGCTTGCCACAGATCATATATTCATTGCAAGGTTAGCTATTAGATTTCATGGCTTCTATAGCTAGTAGTTAATGTTTCTTGACCTAGTTCATAAGGTTCTATAGCCTCTTGTTGGTTTAAGCAATTTCTTGAAGTTGCTAAGTTTCTGCTGCATTCCTCATTCCACCATTCTTTGGAGCATTGAGTGATGTTGACAAGTTTAGAGTGTTTATTCTAAAGGTCTTCAACAATTGTAGTGAATTCTTGAGTAATGTGTTTTAATGCTTTACTATTAGAAATGTTAGATATGTTAATATTACTTAGCTTGTTTCCAAGTTCATTGACAAATTTCTTTTCTTTTTAACTATCTTTGACAATAGTCTGTTTTCTCACTTGGATATATTTTTCTTCAATGGTTACTGAAACAGATAAAGAAGCACAATTAAAAAGGCTACATAGCTCTAGTGTAATTTAATGATTGTTGAATTAATTAAATATATTACTAAGTTTGAATCTTAAAGGTTGTTAGCATACCAAACAGAGACTAGGTTAATGAAAGTGGATAATTCTAGATCAAGACTGTTAGAAATTTCATGGAGTATGTCAGTATATATATTGAATAATATGGGTATAATAGATCCTAATCACTATATTTGATGTTGAAGTTTCCTGTTATAATCAGAATATTGATCTCAGTATTCTTGAGATACTTTAAGATATTCTATTAGTTATCTAAGTAAATGTTGAAAAGAATGTAGCTTAACCAGTCTATTGTTTATGTAGATAATGACTCTTGAATGACTGTTTGCTATAAGTAAGATTCTTATAAATATAGTCTAAGAGGAATGATAAGATGCTTTTATAAGGTCTTTGTCTTCTTTAGATATAGAGCTGGAAATTTGTCAGATAATGGACAATAGAGATATGTTTCTTACTGTTAGAGTTGAAGATAGTAGACTTTATTTATTCTTATTTCATTTCATATTTTTATTTTTATTTTTATTTATTTTCTTATTCTCTTATTTTTGAACTTAAGATTAGAGATTAGTGTGATGTCACACATGAATATTACAAACTGTCACATATTGGTCACATATCACATGTCATAGTCACAAGTCATGGTCATATAATCATATATTATATAGAAGGTTGTAAAAGGTTTCAAAACAATGATACTATACTATATATTAATAGTATGTAGTATACACTGTCAGAGTTGAAAGTCTACTAGATAAAGACTTAAATTTTTTATTTTTTATTTTGTTTTTATTTTCCATTTCTTTTTATTTTAGACTTAGAATTTAGTATAATATTATATATGACTGTTACAAACTGTTATATATCTATTACATATTATATATTACAAAAGAATATAAAGAGTTTTAGAACAATAATATCATTCTATATATTAATAGCATATTGTTACAAACTTTATTTAGCTTGTATCTCTACAATTAGTAGACTGATTTTCACAAACTAAGTTATACTGAAAAGACCCAAATGGTAGCTATCTGCACATATATGGGATGTACAAAAGCAACAACAAACAACTGAGATATCAGACTATCAATAACTGTGAAAGTTTTGTTGGCTAATATCTCATGAATAGCTTAACAGATTTGCACAATTGAACTTGTATTAGAAAGTGCTCATCAAATGGTTTCTGATGGTATATAATATATCTTATAGCAATAAGTATTGATAGAGATACAAGTATATTAATGTAGTAATATAATTAGTTACATTTTAAAATTAGCCTGATATCTACTGTAACAGATGATAGTTTTCATCAGATATGAGTTTTGATCATGTGATGAAAATAGCTTGTATACAAACTATTATTATTTTATATAAATACTTCTATGTCTAAGAATTAGATCTCAGACTTAATAATATTAATCTTCATCATTGTTATTATTATTGAACTTCTGAATAGTCTTTAGAATAGGCTAAGATTAGTGTAGTATAGACTAGTAGTCTAACATATATATAAAGTAAATACTTCTATACTTGGAACTCCATTGAGTTCTCTTGTGTTAACTCTAATACAAGATTTTTCTTTTGACTTCACTTTATAAGTCTTAAGTTGTAATTCTTATCTAATATATAAGAAAACTTAATAGAATCAAGTTTCTATTAAAAGCTAGTCTACTTTATATATACTATAGCTAATCTACTCTAAAGTCTATATACTTTTTTTCTTTTTTTATTTCTATTTTCTTTTTATTTTATTTGGAATTAGAATTAGGATTTAGTATGATATTATATGTAACTGTTACAAACTATTACACATCTGTCATATATTATCTTAACACTTTGAGACTTGAATCATAATTATTAGATTTATAAATGGTGGACTTGATTTATTTTTATTTTTTGTTTCTATCTCTATTTTATTTAGGGTTAGGGTTTAGCATGACAGTCATATGTTACTGTCACATATCAGTCACATGTCACACATAAACATTATAGAAGTTTTTAAAGTAATAACATCAGTTCATATATCAATAGTATATAGTATATATATACTTTTAAGATAGGCTAGGTTTAGTATAGCATGAACTTTAAGCCAAGTGTATATAAGATAGATATGTTGTACTTCATCAAGTTCTCTTATATATATGGTTTTTTTTATTAACTAATTCTAAGATCTTTAAAATTATAACAATAATACTACTTTAGATTATAACTTTCTTTATGTTATATGATGGTGACTTGTGACAGTGACATATATAATAACCAATGTAACAAATATCATGAATGCATCACACTTTGTAATATGTATAGCTATTATATATGATATTATATTATATTTCTTTATTTTCAAATTTTTTAAATCTTTAAATCCACAATTTATTATATAGAGCACAATGGCAGTTCATCAGCAAGCATCGCCTCTTTCCTCCTACCACCATCTTGTGTGGTTAGCGCTCATAGGAAATAGTAGCGAATTATCATCTTTCTCTACTCTGAGCAAGTTAATCATGAAACTGAAACCTCCTGCTACCACAAAAACACCAGCAGAAATCAAGTATATAGAAAGTTTTTTCATGAAACCCAGGTCTCAAGTACCTAGAGATGAATCATCAATGGACTGGAGTGAAGACATATGTGAAGTTCAGTCTACACCTACACTTCGTGTCTCTCCTGCAGGAGGAAACATGTCATCACCTTGTGCTCCATTACATAATAGGGATGCGAAAGGAAAGGAAAGGATGGATTCAATTGATTCTGGCCCTTTATTATTAAATTATGGTAGAATTCAGCCTTCGATACCGAGTTCTTGGGATGGAGCTCATCACACTTTATCTATATTTGGAACTGATCAAACAGCTGAGATAGATGCCATTAATATGGCTCAGTCAATCACAAGGATCATTGATTACATCAAGAATAATCCAGCAAACAAGAAAGCGTCTGCTAAGAAATTTGAACATGTAACAAAGAGCTTTTGGAACCTTATTTCAGCCATTTACTCTTCAAGGTGGGATCTTCTACCTGTTGAAGATGGTAAGAACTTTCGCACTCTTGTAGGCGGGAATATCCTAAACAACTATGTCAAACTTGGCTTGATAAAACAACCCAAGGTAACAAAGCTGCTGTCTTCTATGCCTACCACTGCTATGAATCCAAATGTTCCTGCAACACCTCCTTCCAGCAAAACAACTGGATTGAATGAGAAGAAGACTCCAAAGCCTACGATTATAAAGAAGTCTTATGCATAGGCTTCTAAAGCTAATAACTCTTCAAGCATTGAAGATGTTATTCGAGTAGAGGAAGCATTTCCCACTTTGTCAGCTGATGAAGTTGGAAAGATGTTGAAAGCAAAGAACAGTAATGGGGGTACGAAGAAACCCAAGATCAATATGATAACCAGAGGACAGTCAAGAAGAGAGGTCATAATCCCTATGATTAAAACTAACGCTGAGTTGATCGTCAACTCAGCCCACATTCATATATCTAACATCAACAAATGTTTGAAAAATTCCAAATCAAATATTTTTGCAGATTTCATTCGTTTTAACGTCAATGAAATCATCATTACAACAAACAAACCTGCTAGCAATCTCAATTTATCAACAATCGAGAAATACTTGAAAAATGTTCAAAACATTAATCCAGATTCCATTGAGAGTCCTTGTCTCCCCAAGTCCAAATCATATATAAAGATCATTGGACTTCTATACTCGAGCAAATTAGGAGTCATGTCTCCTGATATTATTGAAGGTGTTTTAAAAGACTTGCATCTCTTCAAGGATGCGACTTTGGCTTCAAAACCACATGTCATCAAAGCATCACCCAAGTCAGATAAAGCAGTAGTATGGGTAGACATCTGGGATTCCCAGAGCGGTTCTTGTGCAAAGAACATCATTACTCAATGATTTAATGTTGGATAATTTATTGCAACCATTCATGGAACAAACATGAACCCAGGAGTTTCTCAGTGTAAAAACTGTTGGAAGTGGGGACATTCAACACTAAGTTGTTGCTCTCACATCTCCAAGTGCGCTAAGTGCTATGAAGCTCATGATACCAAACACCACAGAGAGAAAGTGTGGTGTTGTATGGAAAACAAGAAAGCAAATTGCGCAGCTACCAATATTGGTGAGCCATGTCCTCATGTCTTCAAATGCATGAATTGCAAGGGAGACTATCAAGCAGATAGCTATAGTTGTTCTTATTGGCATAACCGGTTCAACAAAGATTGGCATGGTAGAAAACAACAGGAACTCTTTTGAAAGTAGAGTATAGTAATGTAGCAATCCTGTTAGTGTCACTAGGTTTGTTTTCTTTTTTCTTTTCTTATGTTGTATGCCCATCAATGTATTGTAGCTACTAAGTAGTTACTACAGCCTACCATTGCGCCCTGCATCATAAATTGTTGATTTAAAAAAAAAAAAACAATGGCAGTTCATAGTAACTACTTTGTAGCTATATATATGAAAACTGAAACTATATGAAAAATAAAAATAAAAATAAAAAGAAAGAAAAATAAAATAACAGAATTTACTACTAATATACTCTACCATTATAGAGCTTTTGTTGTTTCTTATTATGCCAATCCTTATTGAAATAGTTTTGCTAGTATGGACACATATTACTATTTTCTTGATGATTCTCTTTGTAGTTTATACACTTGAAGAAATAGGAACAGAGGTTGCTTTTCTTTATTTCAAGCCTTGAAGGATTGGTCTTCAAGTTTTCTTTACAACACCATACCTTCTCTCAGTAGTACTTAGATTTGTAAGGTCTATTATATTTGACACATCTAGATCCATATACTCAGTATGTTATAGTTAAGTATTTCTACTTCTAGCAGTTCTTGTACTGAGAGATTTCAGAGTTTATGTTGATACTATATAGTGGCAATAAAGTGTTCAATGTTAAAACTATGGTGTTAAGAACAAAAGAAGCAGACTGAATATTTTTCTATTTTCTTTTCATTGTTATTTTCTTTTATTTGATTTTTAAAACTAGGGTTAGGGTTAGAGTGACAAGATCACACTGTCACACAGCATGTCACATCAGATGACACAGTCACAAGTCACATGATGTATAGAAGAATGTAGAAGGTTCTGGAAGGATGTCACTATATAATGTGTAATAGACATGGTTGTTTAGAGTAGGCTAGAAATAGCTTGCACAGACCATTAGGTATTTGTATATAAGGTAGACAATCCTGTACAGAGTTCTCTATTGAGTTCTCTTGTATAAAATCTATACAAGGTTCTACTTCTGTCCAACACTAAGGACTTGAGTTATAACATTAGAACTTGATACCTATTCCTGGAACTACTTAACACTAGCCTTTCCTACACTTACTCTCTTATCATCCTTGACCAAAGAGCAACACCACCTTTTAGTCAAGAAGAACAGCTGGACCCTAAGCTTAAGAGAAGTGCTAGTTAGGCAGAGGAAGCCTAGTCATTTAGTTGTACCAAAGCCCACTGGTGCAGGTAGACATACTATCTTATGTGGATGTGATAAATAGTTCTTTTGTAGTAGAAGCCTTGTGCTGCAGTACTTTCTTGTAGCCTGTACACACAGAGGAACAGCAAGTATCAGTAGAGATCTTCCCTAGAGTAGAACGTCTTTCTTAAGACAAAATCATGTACAGTTCAACTAAGACAGTAGCTAGTAGTCAGGTAGTCAGTAAACGGTGTAGGCAGGACAAGAAGAGGGCCTGCTATCACCTACAGAGATTCCATAAACAAGGTACGAGTCAGAAACTGAGTCTAGTGCAGGATTGGTTCTTTCAGCTCAAGTACAATCACCACCCCCAACCCCACCACCCTCACCATACAACATGAGTTGACACAATGTCAATCTAGAACAAGTAGTACCACAATAACAGGAGCAACTAGCAGCACTGTAGGCAATTATAGCCCAAGCAGGGTTAGGAGAAACAGAAGGGGCAGCAGCATTTGTGTGACTCAATATGCAAATAGAAGTAGTAAGGCTGCAGGAGTTTGATGGGAGTTCCAGAAAGGTGGCTAGATTTATTATAGCATGTAAGCTGTATATATGCATGAAAATGAGGGGGGTGGCAGTAGAGGAATAGATCCAATGGGTGCTGTCATACATGCAGGGAGGCTCAGCCAACATTTGGAAGAAAAATGTGCTAGAGGATCTAGAAGGAGGACTATTAGAATACGAGATAGTGGGGGAATTTTTAGCAGACATAAAAAAGGAGTTTGGAGGAGGCGAGGAGGAGCTGGTAAAGGCAGTAGAGCTGCAAAGACTAGAGCAAGGAAACAAGATGATAGAGGAGTTTGTACAGGAATTTAGAAGAGCAGCCAGGGGAAGTAGGTATGAGGGATGCCCCCTCATTGAAGAATTTAAGTGAGGGATGAACAGTGCAATTAGGAGGAAGTTAATGGAAGCAGAACAACAGCCAGGAACTATAGAGCAGTGGTATGACAGGGCAATGGCCCTCGATAGAAACTGGAGGGAGAGTAGGAGAGAAGAGGAGAGGCTAAGAGGAAAGAAAAAAATAGGAGAAGGGGCTCCTAAGCAGAAGCAACAACAGATAATACCATGACCCTCAGTGTGGCAGAGGAGGCAAATGCCTTCTCAGCAGGCAACAATAGGGCCTGCTCCAATGGAGAGAGTAGAGAGGACAAATGTGGTAATGGTATGACCATAGCAGAGAACAGGGTTGGTGCAATACAACCCATATGCTATAGAAGTAGACAGAGAGAGAAATTGCTATGCCTATGGAGGTTTTGGGTATATGGCCCACTACTGTAGAAACAGGGGGAGAGGAAGGGTAGAGCAAGGAAGGAGAGTAGAGTACAAAGGAGGAAGATTCGAGAGAAATTATGAACACTCGGACAATTTAAAAGGGGTGGAGAATCTAGAGTTCCTTGGCTAGATTCTTACAACAAGTTTAATGTATTAGCTATGGAAATAAACGCTGATATATCAAAACCAGAGGGAACTGAGAAAAAGATGGAAGCAAGAAAGGTGGAAGGAAAGGTATTAAGAGAGGTCATGGTGAAAATTGGTCTGAAGAGGATAGACACGCAGAAAGGGATAATAATGGAGACATTGCTAGATAGTGGAGCAACGGGGTTGGTTATGAGCTCAGAGTTTGCAAAAAAGCAAGGCTTTAAGTTGAAGAAGTTGGAGAGACTGATGAATGTAAGAAATGTAGATGGGTTGCTGAACAAGGAAGGATCCATAGAATACACAGTGGAAGTAAACATCTACTTCAAAGGACATAGGGAAAGAACAGAGATTGATGTGATAGGGAGACAAAAATGGATGGTAATTTTGGGAATGCCATGGTCAGCATGCCACAATCCAGAAATAGACTGGAGAACGGGTAAAGTGAAAATGACAAGATGTCCAGAAGAGTGTGGAAAGCAGTAGAGGCCAGAACAGAGAAAGTCAGGTTGGGAAAAACAGAAGAAAGAGGAAGCAAAGGAGGAAGCAGGAAAGAAGTGGAAGGAAAAGGAAAAGAGAAAAAAAACAGAAGAAAGGAAAGACGGTAGAAGTTAAGAGAGTGGCAGAGGAGTGGGAAATTTGGGACAAAGAAGAGGAAGTAGCAAGATCAGAGACAGAAGCAAAAAAGATGGTTCCAGAAAAGTTCCACAAGTAGATTAAAGTCTTTGGTAAGAAACAGTCAGAGAGGATGCCCATGAGGAAAGTCTGGGATCATGCTATTGATGTCAAGAAAGGGTTTGTGCTGAGGAAGGGAAAGATGTACCCATTGTTGAGAGAAGAAAGAGAAGAAGTTAGGGAGTTTATAAGAGAACAGGTGAGGAAAAGATATATTTGACCATCAAAGTCACCACAGATGGCGCTAGTATTCTTTGTGGGAAAAAAAGATGGAAAGAGGAGAATAGTCCAGGACTATAGATATCTGAATGAATAGACCATTAAAAACAATTATCCCCTTCCCTTGATATCAGACATGTTGGAGAATATTGGAACGAAGAAGGTTTTTACAAAGATGGATCTGAGGTGAGGGTATAATAATGTGAGAATCAAAGAGGGAGATGAGTGGAAGGCAGCATTCACTACACCAGAAGGATTCTTTGAACCTACAGTAATGTTCTTTGGGTTAACCAACTCACCAGCAATGTTTCAAGCAATGATAAACAAGTTACTAAGAGATCTAATTAACACAGGGAAGGTGGTAGCATTCATTGATGATATTATAGTAGAAACAGAGACAGAGGATGGGTACAACGAGATAGTGGGAGAAGGAATTAAGATATTGGAAGAAAATGACTTGTATGTAAAGCCGGAAAAATGCAAGTGGAAGATGCAGGAAGTGGGATTTTTGGGGGTGGTGATAGGACCCAAAGGAGTTAAGATGAAGAAAGAGAAGGTGAGGGGAGTATTGGAATAGCCAGTACTAAAGTATGTTAAGGACATTCAAAAGTTTTTAGGATTAGCAAATTACTATTGCTAATTCATACAAGGCTTTACATCTATTGCAAGACCATTACACAATATGGTAAAAAAGGATAGGAAGTGAGAATGGACAGAAAAGCAGGAGAAGGCATTTGAAGAATTAAAGGAAAGATTTATACAGGAACTGGTATTGGCAGCACCAGACCTGGACAAAGAAATGAGAGTGGAGGTGGATGCTTCAGATTATGCAATGGAAGGAGTACTGTCAATGGAGAGAGAAGATGGAAGGTGGAGACCGGTTGCATTTCTTTCCAAGTCATTAAATGAGACAGAAAGGAATTATAAAATACATGACAAGGAAATGTTGGTGATCATCAGGGGGTTGGAGAGTTGGAGACACTTGCTGGAAGAGGTGCAATTCAAGTTTGAGATCTGGACGGATTATAAAAACTTGGAGTATTTTATGAAAGCACAAAAGTTAAATCAAAGACAAGCTCAATGGGCATTGTATCTGTCTAGATTTGATTTTACCTTGAAACATGTACTAGGAACAAGGATGGGGAAAGCAGGTGGACTAAGCAGAAGACTGGACTGGAAAGTAGGTGTAGATAGAGACAATGAAAATTAAGTATTTATAAAGGACAATTGGATTCATAGTCTACAGGAAGTAGTAATAGAAGGACCTGAAGTAGAAATACTAGAAAAGATAAAAAAGACTAGGGGTAAGGATGAAGAGGTAGTTAGAATAGTAGAGAAGATGAAAAAGACAGGAGTAAAGGCAATACAAGGGAAAGAATGGAAAATGGAAGGGGAATTGGTATTGAAGGAAGGAAAGTTGTATGTGCCAAAAGATGAGGAGCTGAGAACAGAGATCATTTGGTTACACCATGATGTACCAATGGCAGGACATGGAGGAAAATGAAAGATGGTGGAATTGGTTACCAGAAACTACTGGTGGCTAGGAGTAATAAGAGAAGTAGGAAGGTATGTGGAAGGATGTGATTTGTATCAATGAATGAAGAACAGGACAGAAGAAGTTGCAGGGAAGTTAAAGTTAGGAGAAGTCCTGGAAAAACTGTGGACATATATATCGGTAGACTTTATTACCAAGTTACCAATGGTAGCAGGAAAAGATGCAATCTTGGTAGTCTGTGATAGGCTATCAAAGATGACACACTTTGTAGCAACGACAGAGTGAACGACAGCAGAAGGGTTAGCGAGACTCTTTAGAGACAATGTGTGGAGGTTGCACGGCTTACCAGAGAGTGTGGTGTCAGACAGGGGACCACAGTTTGCTGCAGAATTGACCAAGGAATTAAACAGGATGTTAGATATCCAGATGAAATTGTTGACTGCTTTCCATCCTCAAACTGATAGACAAACAGAACACATGAATCAGAAGTTAGAGCAATATCTCTGATTCTTTGTAGACCACAGACAAAGAGATTGGCCAGAGTGGTTAGCATCAGCAGAGTTTGCAGTAAATAATAAGATACATTCAACAACAAAAGTATCTCCATTCATGGCAAACTATGGAAGAGAATTGAAAATGGGGGCAATATAAGGAAGAGAGGAAAAGTAGAGAAAGCAATAGAATTTGTGGAGAGAATAAAGAAGGTGCATGAAGAAGCAGGAGCAGTGCTAAAGAAAATATAAGAAGATATGAAGAGGCAGGCAAACAAGAGGAGGAAAGAGACCGAAGAGTAGAAGAAAGGGGATAGAGTATTGTTGAGTACCAAGGACTTGGTGTTCAAAGAAAGACTGGCAAGGAAACTAGTGGACTGATATGTAGGCCCATATACAATTGAGGAGGTGGTATCCACCAATGCAGTCAAATTATGACTGCCAACCTCAATGAGGATCCATCCAGTGGTGAACGTCAGTTGGATAGTACAATACAAGAAATAAGTAGAGAGACAGAAAAAAGAAGAGAGAAAACCAATAGAAATAGAAGGAGTCGAAGAATGGGAGATTGAGAGAATATTAAATAAAAGAAAAATAAGAGGAGTGAACAGGTACTTAGTGCAATGAAAGGGGTTTACAGCAGAACATAATACTTGGGAAAGAGAGGAAGACTTAGAAAATGCAAGGGAAGTGTTAGAGAAATTTGAGAGGAGGAGGAATGCAGAAGTGAGGAGACAGGAAAAACTAGATATGACAGAGGAGAAAGACTTTAGGAGAGAGGAGTTACCAGGAAAATTTACAGCAAAAATGCTATATGGGTGGAATGATAGAAAGTTTGAGAAAGAATATTTGAGGAAGTTGGAGAGGAACTAGTGAAAATGGAAGTCAGTTTCTCTGGAGGAGAAACCTTGAAGAGAGGATAATGTCAAGAACAAAAGAAGTGGACTGAATATTTTTCTATTTTCTTTTCATTGTTATTTTCTTTTGATCTATTTTCTTTTATTTGATTTTTAGAACTAGGGTTAGGGTTAGAGTGACAAGATCACACTGTCACACAGCATGTCACATCAGATGACACAGTCACAAGTCACATGATGTATAGAAGAATGTAGAAGGTTCTGGAAGGATGTCACTATACAATGTGTAATAGACATGGTTGTTTAGGGTAGGCTAGAAATAGCTTGCACAGACCATTAGGTATTTGTATATAAGGTAGACAATCCTGTACAGAGTTCTCTATTGAGTTCTCTTGTATAAACCCTATACAAGGTTCTGCTTTTGTTCAACACTAAGAACTTGAGTCGTAACATATGGTTGATGATTGACCTAGCTTTGGAACCATTTTACAAGTCTCAGATATTGACCCATACTATAACTGAGTTAGATTTGGATAAAGTCTTAATAATGTAAGGCTTGAACACAAGAACAATGTTATTAAATATATAAGTTTCTTTAATTACTCCTATAACTAGTTTGGAAGTAATTGGAAGATTAGTGTTTTCCAAGATATAAGAAAGACCTAGTATTTTCAAATATGATTTAGAAAGTTAAGAGGTATCAATGTGTTCAAAGTTGATGTTATTTGTTTCTTTGACATATTTCTCAATGATGCTTATATTTTGAGTAGAAGTGGCTTAACTGGCAGTTATGGTGACTCCATCATTTTCCAAGTGGATGAAGTCTACTATAGTATTCAAATTGAATACCTATTGATGTTAACAATGAGAAAGTTAGCTTGATTTAAGATAATCTCTGTATTACTCTTGCTTATCAGAATAATAACCTGTTTTCTTAAAGGTTCTTTGGTAGTCATATTTATCTTCAGTTTGACTATTTTTGATTTGTTGTTAATATCAACAATTTTCTTGGGAAATAGAGTTGGAAATACATCTTTGATATGGATGATGTCTTCAATATTAATTTTCAAAGTCTGAGTGTATAACTTTTTGTTATTTGACTTAAATAGATTGGAAGGCAAAGTTTAGAGCCCTCCTTGCAGAAAACTCTATTAAAACTATATGTTATGATCTTAATCCTTAGAGTTGGATATAAGAACAACTCTTGTATTAGAGAAACACAAGAGAACTTGATAAAGAGCTCTGTACAAAGTGGTCTACCTTATATACTCCTACAGATGGTCTATGCTAACTATTGTGCACCCTATCCTAAATGACCATATGTAGTCCATGAGGCCAACATGTAATGTCCATGTTGTATAATATTATTTTGTTCCAGAACCTTCTACTTCCTTCTCTTAAGTCTTATGATCAATGTTGTGACCACATTATTAGATGTGACTGATGTGACTGATCACTTCTGACCTTAACCCCAGAGTTCTAAAAATAGAAAAGATGAAAAATAAATCAAAAATAAAATAAAAATGAGAAAAGAAATAAAAAAAACAAAGTTTACTTTCTGTAATCTTGATACTATAGGAAGTATTTGGTAGAAAGCTATTCCCTACTTACTAATTCCTTTGTACTGTTATGTCTAGTGGCCTTCCTTGTCAGGAGACCTCTCTATTTGGTCTGTAGTCTAGTCTGTTCAATGACCAATAGTAGGCTAAGCCTTTAACCAACAATCTTCCTATTATAGATATATTTAGGACTAGATCTGACTTAATGGTTTAGGCCTACCAAGTAGATTGGCATGAAGTTGTACCTATGTAGCACTCCAAGTAGGATCTTCCTGTATTCTGGTGATTCCAACACTCTGGCTTCAACTTTAGCCTGAACTGGTGATTATTATATCAGCAGACTAATAGTAGATATAAATTTCTCAAGCTAGAGAGAAACTATTCTATTCTGCTATGGCCCAGTTATGGTAAGGATGCTACTCTCTGGTGTACCTTCCTGTCTTTCAGTAGGTAGTTTGCTTATACCTTATAGGTACAGATCTCCAACTTGTCTAAAGTTACTGCCTTGTGTTATGGAACACTTTGACACTAACATTTTTCTTTTATCTATTTTTCTTGGTTTTATATTTCTTTTCTTTTGAATTTCTTTTTAGTGACATCACAGTCACATGACATGTTGCATGATGTAATATCATAAGCCTAGAACA
>JAJOHK020000558.1:0-23396 GCA_022457215.2 Leucocoprinus gongylophorus | reverse complement strand
ATAGATTCTCAGTTTCTTTTCTCAGTTTCTTTTGACTTTGTATTTTGAGTATGATAGGTCTCTCTGGACTTGGACACATAATCAGTAGGTTGGTTACAAGCAACTTTTATCTAGATTTCATTTCTGATTTCTTCTGACTGTAATAATATCTCTATCTGCCTATAAAGAGGGTTTCTGTCCTCTGAGGCCTCTAAAACTGTAGGCTACTTGTTGTAGATAGTCTGCCACAGACTGTGACCAAGCACCGTGTAATAAATTGATGAATAAAAAAAAGAAAAAAAGACCATCATCTACAAATGAAAGAATACAAGTATCTAGGTTGAGAACCTGGGCTCTGTGTTCAAAAATATGAATGAGAGGCACAATATAGAGCACTAAAAAGATAGAAGAGAGTGCAGAACCTTGCCTCACACCTACATCTGCATCACAGGCACCAGAGAGAAAAGAGTTCCAGAAGTACTGGGTTAATCTACCTACAAGATAGTCAGAGAAGAAGTCCACAACACAGTTTGGAAAGCCAAAGTATCTAAGAATCAAAGTAAGCATACTGTGGTTCAAAGAGGGAAAGAATTGCGCAATATCAAATGCTACTATACTAGTTTTGAGTCCCTTGGCCCAGCTAGCTCGAACCAAGTGCATTAGGAATACACCAGCATCCTCAGTGGACCGTTGGGCTACACCTCCTAGCTTGTTGGGATGGAGAATGCTATACTTAACAGCATCAAACTGAAGTCGCCTTGCAATCATCTTCTCAATAAGCTTGCCAAGTGTGTTAAGTAGAATAATAGGCCTAAAAGCCTTGGAGATATTATAAGCAGGCTTGCCTAGCTTGGGTATAATGACAAAAACCAACTCCTTGAAATATCTGGGCTAGTGGTGAAATGATAGACAGGTATTGGCTAGAGAAAGAATACCTACAGTACAAGTGTTGTTGGCTAAGATAATCTTGAGATACCACCAAGTAATATGGTCAAAACCTGGAGCAGAGACATTGGAGCAGGCTTTAAGCACTTCCTGCATCTCCAATAGGGAAAAGGGCACCCAGGAGCAAGTAGCTTGGCTGAAGACCTCATCTAGGACAGAGAGGTTAACAGAACAATTATCTGCAGCATTGTAGGACTAGTGGGGCCCTCTTCACAAGTCAGGAAGGTTATTACAGGGTTGGCCTTAAAAGCAGATAGCCTCTACTACAGGTAGCTTTTGCTGTTTGACCTAGCTCATAAAATCCCAGGATCGCTTGTTAGTAAATGCTATCTCAGCAATTCTGTTGTCAAAAAATTGCCTTTTGGCCTGTTTAGTAATAGAACAAAATAAGAACCAGTCTGACCATTCCCTAGTTTGCCTATAGGTCTCCAGTGCAGTTCTACACTCGTTGTTCCACCACTCCTTAGAGCGAGAGGTTACGGTAATTCTCTTGGCATAAGTAGCCCAGCAGTCAGCAAAGAGCCCAGAGATCGTCTCAGAGAGCAGGTCAGGACCAGTAATAGAGTCCAGAGCAGAGAAGTCAAGTTGAGAGAGCCCTTTACTTACAGAGAGTAGAAAAGCCGCTTCTTCTTCACTGTCTTGTTTTAAAACTTTCTTATGCATTTGGATATTTTCTGAAGTGATAGGGAGGTTGACTATGAGAGAAGCATGGTCTGAGGGTCATCTAAGATCAGGCTCAATGCAGTGGGTAATCTGGGCACAGTTTATGCCTGAGAAAATAAGGTCAATAACTAAGTTAGCATGATCACTGATGTCTGAGTAGTGGGTAGGAATAGAGAGCACTGGAAGGAAACGCACAAGACTATAGGAGTCTGCCAGATCTCTCAGAGACTGGCTAGCAGCAGAATACAATAAAACAGAAGAGCTCCATTCAGCATCTCTGATATTAAAGTCTCCACCTATGTACAACAAGTTGGGGATGTTCAGAGCTTTCCTGGACAGGAAATCGACTGCTGTATGAAGGTCATCTGAGTAGACATTCATGAGAAACTGGCATTTGCCTCTGTTGAAAAAAGACAGAAGCTGGATGTCCCTGTAGTTGACTATGTCTCTCCTGAGAGCAAAGCAAAGTCTGGACAGTCTAGAATGAATAAAACACATAACTCTGGGTGTCTGCTCAGAGTCTTGTGGAGATTGGACTATCTAGATCTATTCAGGGTGAATAGGAGCATCAACAACCTCCTGGCCACCAGAGCTTGAAGTAGAAGGTGCAAATTGAATAAAATTCCAAGGAGGTTCTTAGATGAATAGAATATCATATATGTCTTTCTAGGATTCCAGAAGACTGTCAACCAGCACATAGTTCTTCTGAACATTCTGTGAATAAATACAGAGTATATTAGTTATACTAGACATATGCATTGACTACATCCACTAGGGCTATTGATAGTGCTGTAGTTTGCTCTTCTAGAGTATACCTCAGCAGCCTTATTGGCATACCACTGCTTGTCAAAGCAATAGTACCAGAAGGGATACTTGTTGTCATCAGCGGAGTGATTCTCTTTGTAATTCAGACACTTGAAAGTGTGAGGGTAAGGTGCACCAGCTGCAGTTGCCTTCCTAGGAGGGTTAGACTTGGAATTGGCCTTGCAACACCAAGCCAACAGTCTGTGGTTCTCAACTCTATGAAGACTACCACATTTCTGACATTTAGTATCTTGAGCATGACAGGCATGTGTAGGATGTCCCCAGTGCCAGCAATTGCGACACTGGGCTACTTCAGGGTGCATAGCAGTCTTTCTGACTGTAGCAGTATGATGCCCATAATTAAATGAGCAGTTGATGAGTGTTTTACCCTTGGATCTCTTCTGAGAGTCCCAGATGTCAATCTAGATAACAGACATGTCAGAGCTGGGTGTGGCCTTCATAATGCAAGGCATAGAAGCCAATGTGATACCCTCAAATAGAGGAGAGCTAGAAAGAGCTTCTGCCACATGAGCAGAAGTAACAGGAAGAGATGTTTTGGAATCCCAATAGGGGACACCTAAGACCTTCAAAAAGGACTTGGATTGAGGCAAGTGAGGCTCTACCTCAGTAACCTCACTAAGACCAGCAGTTTTCTTCAACCACTGCTTAATAACTTCCAGCTCCGTTATAGAGGTAACAGAGTTGGTAGACATGGATATACCATTTCATGCCTTGTACACTGACCAAGCTCTTGTTACAGAACTCAACTACACTTGAGACAGCAGAATGACTGGGGCTTCCTTGAGAGGCCCTTGCCATACCTAGACTCGTCTGGTATATAGAAATAATAGTAGCTTGAGGAAGGTTAGGAAATGCCTTCTTAAGCTCAAGTAATCACAGAAAGTCCTTATAAGACAAGGCAGGAGCAAATTTGGGACCAGACATGTTCGCTTTTGCAGCTTGGGCAAATGATTTGGCCTTGGCCTTAGACTTGGAGGCCAAGAGAACCAGTAGGGGCCCATTTTGAGGCTGAGCAGGCTTGGAGGTTGTTACAGCTGCTACAGCTAGAGGAGAGCAAATGATAGCTGGTTTTGAAGCTGTACTAGTGGTTACTGCCTTGGGGGCAGGGGGAGCTCTTGAAACAAGTGAAATCTTGTTCCTAGAGTTAGTAGAAGGAGGAGAAGACACTTTGGCCTTTCCCTTGCCCCCCTTTTTGTTAGTAACCAGGGTGAAGGCAACTTCTTCAGCCTCTGGTGCATCAACATCCATCTCAACATCAGGAGAAGGAGTTGAAATAGGGTTAGGACTGTAAACAGTCCTTATAGCTTCTACTAGAGTAGGAGCATTAGTCTGAGGTGAGACCTTAAAGCAATTCCAGCCAGACTCAGAAATTGCCTGGAGCAGATTCTAGACATAAGAGCCTACTCCCAAAATGGTAGGGAACTGCTCAATAGGGCGCCCTCTAAGAGGGTGCTGCTTAATTAAGCCTGTAAGGCGTTTAAGAGAAGTAGAGAGCATTTTTGTATCAGTTTCCAAGTGCCCAGAATATCTAGACAGTGACAGTGCATGGTGTTCACCATCCCAGAGCTTATTATTGTGAGCGATGTTTTGATTTCCCAAATGGAAACATGACTCAGCTAATCCATGGATCATGTTGAGTAGTCTAAGCATAGGAGCTTGGAGCACTTGGGTGCTTTTTGGAATATTTTTAGCCCCAGAAACCATATTGTTGCCCTCCTCAGCAGCAACCTGGTTGTCCCAGCTCATAGTAGATGCCTTCTCTTCAGGAAAAGCAGCAGGAAGTTTGAGAGGAGACAGTCTTTTAGAAGAGAGTTTGCCTGTAATTACCTTTGGGGTAGTAGACATTTTAGGGTCAGAACCCATACTCTCTTTCTTACTTTCTTCTGAGAAAGATGAAGATAAGGCCTCAGGAGAAGGGTTTCTTGAGACAGAAGAAGCAGAGACACTCCTAGAAGAGCACCTTGCAATGCGACGAGTTTGGGGTCTCTCTCTTGAGTAAACTCACTTACCAGCTCTAGAGCTGGCTCTGGAGAGCAAATTTAGAGAGTCTGGAGACTCACTCATGCCATTTGAACTATTCTGGATACCAGGAGGAAGTGTAGAATTTTTAATTGCTTTATTTGGATTTTTTGAGTTAACCATGGTGATAGTTAGTAAAAGAGAAGCAATGTCAAGTTCACAAATGGTGTACTTAGTTTCTCTCTATTTTATTTTTTTATTTTTCTATTTTTAGAACAGCTAGAGTTAAGGTTAGAAGTGATCAGTCACACTGTCACATCAGTCACAATCTGATGGTGTGGTTACAACATTGGTCATGAGATTTGGGAGAACAAATAACATCATATAACATAGATACCACATGTTGACTTCATGTTCTACACATGGTCATTTAGGGTAGGGTACACAGTAGTGAGCATGGACCATCAGTAGTAGTATAAAAGGTAGACTAGTTTGTAAAGGGATCTCTATCAAGTTCTCTTATATTATGTCAGACGTAGTTCACACCAGGGTAGAAGTATCACAAACTTCATTCAGCTTGTATCTTCACAACCAGTGGACCGATTTTCACAAACTAAGTTGCTCTGTAAAGCTCCAAATGAGGGCTATCTGTATATATGCAGGATGTATAAAAGTAATAACAAACAACCAAGATATCAGGTCATCAGTAACTATAAAATCTTTGTTTGCTAATATCTCATGAACAACTAGACAGATTTGCATGATTAAACTTGTATTGGAAAGTGCTCATCAATCTGTTTCCAACGATATATGATGTATCTCAAAGTGACAAGTATTGGTAGAGATACAAGCATATCAATGTAGTAACATAATTAGTTACCTTCTAAAATTAGCCTGACAGCTGCTATGACAACTGACAGCTCCCATCAGGTACAAGTTTTGATCATGTGATGGCAACAGCTTGCGCATGGACCATCACTCTTTTGTATATATACCTTTGTGTCTGAGGGCTAGACCTCAGACTTAACAACGTCAATTATTCTTATTAATACTTTCCATTATCTACCATCATCACATCCTTATACTGAACCTCTGAAACACCATTAAGTTCAAGTATCACAACCAGTAAGTATCTTATTTGTAATAGGAAGTCTGTAGAATGGACTCAGAAATGAGCAGACTTGTGGAACAATCTTGGCTTCAGCTTATGTGCTATGCCATCTGTCTGCCACGTAGTCGCAACTTCAGATGATGGGAAGAAGTCTGAGATGGGAGTGAGTACTGATTGGTGTGTCACCATTGAATACTGGAAATCAAGTTCAATAAGAGGTTATTTTCATTGATTATTAGACTAGCAAATTACAATGTAACTATTAGTCTTATATACAAATGGAAAGTATAGGAGATGCTTGGGGTTTCAGTAATAAAGCCCCTATTACTCTGAGCAGAGGTTTCAGTATTGAGACACTAACAGGAGTAACTCCATCATGGAAGACCGAGTTGAATAGGAGTATCCTTGCTATGGAAGATGGAATATCTGGAGGGTTGCAGTACTGCCATAAGACATGTTGCGAGAAAGGTAGCTGCTGTAAAAGGCAAGCTTGTATGATTTGGAGGTAGTTTCACTGTAGGAATATTATTTCCAGATGGATGGACTTGCATATGACAGTATTCCCCCCTTAGGACTGAGCCTTTGAAGTCCTATTGGGTTTATCCAAAAACTCCGTGATAGTACCTAGGTCAACAATATATAAATAAAAAAAGAAGTTTTTTCTCTTGTTTCTGTACTGTCATGTCTTCCCCCACCCCCTCTGACATTTCTCAAAATGATGCTGAAATGCTCAAGGAGCAGCACTATAAGATGCAACAATAGCATGAAGAGGAGCAGCAGTCCCTCCTTTGATTACAAGAGGCAGTAGAAGTCCGTCATGCAGAGCATGCAGCTCAAAAAACCAGGAGAGAAGCAGAGGCCAAAGCCAAGGAAGAGGCCGAAAAATGGAGGATTGCAGAGAAGAAGTTGGAGTACATTCAATGACTCTGGAACAAGGTGCTAGAGGAAGAGATCACCCTATTGGAGAGGGCTGAAGGATCCCAGGTCACAAGATCTAAATGCAAGGAGATTGCCGCTGGAGATGAGGAGGAACAATGGCCTTCTAAAAAGGCTAAAGGAAAGCAACAGAGGAAGTACTGTAGGGGTGCTGCAGTGAAAATGGGGGATGCTAACCCCTATGAAAGGTGTGTGAGCACCAGGCAGGATTGCCTAGTGCACTCCTCAAGGTCAGTATTTTTTATTATACTTATTATTATTATTTTTAATAATTTCCTTCTTCATAGCCAATCCCTTACATGTGCCAGGTGCATTGCCCTCAAGCAGTGATATATATCCCATACCAATACCAACACCCTGGCTATGATCCCCACTTATGGTGGAGTTCTAAGTACTATCAAAAAGGCACTCTAGGAACTCATGGAGGAATACTGAGGAGTCAGAAAGTCCCTCTGGAACTTAGTAGAGGGTCAGAAGAGGAATATGGCCCAATTGGAGAGAATTGTGGTTACAATGGAGTGGAAATAGTGCTTGGAAGGAGAGGACAGGAAGAAGGAGAGCGGAGATGAAAAAGAGGGGTCCAAGGATAGCACTAGAGAAAGTCAGAAGGAGGGGACTCTGTTGTCCGCCTCCTGTTAGTAATATGGTTTTGTTTTTTATTTAATAGAATTTTCTATTTTCTGTGAATGAAAAGAAGTTTGAAAGTTTTTTGAAAGAAAAACCCTAAAAAGTGCATAGAAGCTGAGAGTTAATGAAAATAAGCAGACAGAACATATTAAGAAATTAATGAAGGAAATCCCTATTGGAAATACACAGAGATAGGGGACAAATGCAACAGCATGTTCAGGACAATGGGAGAGGACCAGACTTAGCAGGATATGCGATGTGAAAATTGGATACTAAGTCAGGGACATAAGTGAGTTCGGATGTGGAGATCTATTCGGATTCATCTCCAGTGTCTTCATACCCTAGCCAGATCACCTTGTACAGGAGTTTGCATGCCCATCAGCAATCAATTTTAGCATCCACTATCCAAGAAATTTCATATTCAGGTTCTCTATCAATTATGACTAGAGCAGGAGTTAGTTATATTCTCTTGGAGAAAGTGTTGGGTATAGTGGATTTAAGCATGGACACATGTAAGACTGAATAAACAGAGTATATAAACTCTGGAAGACAGAGAGTGAACAATAGAGTACCAGTTTGGGCAATGATTTTGTAGGGTCTGAGATATTTTTCAGAGAGTTTCTTTGAAGGACAAGTAGTTCGGAAGAACTGAGTCTTAATAAAAACTTTGTCATCTACTTTGAAATTAGGAGTGGGGGAACATTGTGCATCAGTGAATTTCTGATAATACTGTTGAGCCACAGAGATTTCAGCTTTAAGAGTATTTCACAGGCTCAGGAAGAAGCAATATCATGTTTGGGGTGTACAGTGATGTTCAGATGATATCCCTTATTAGCAAAGAAAGGAGAAATACCAGTAGTAGCACTTGGAGCATTATTGTAAGCAAACTCCGCAAGAGGTAGGAGTTTGGACCAGTTGTCTTGCTGGTAGTTACAATATACATGGAGGTATTGCTCGAGAGTCTGATTTATATGTTTGGTTTGTCCATTACCTTCAGAGTGGTAGCCTGAAGTAAAATGAAGCCATATGTTAAGAGCAGTGTCTAAAGATCAAAAGAAGTTTGACACAAACTCCAAGCCTCTGTTAGAAATAACATGGAAAGGAACATTATATTTGGAAAACACATGAAGAACGAACAGATGTGCTAAGTTTGCAGATGTGATGGTGTCATGGGCAGAGATAAAGATTGCCTGCTTGGTAAGCTAGTCGACTATAACCAAGATAGTGTCAAACCCGGAGGATAACGGAAGTTTCTCGATGAAGTCCATAGAAATGGAATTTCATGGTTGTTCAGGGATGGGGAGTTGTTTGAGAGATCTATAGGGCTTGTGACGTTGTGGCTTGGATCACATACAAGTGATACAGGACTTGAAAAATTGTTGTACATCAGTACAGAGACTGGACCAGGAGTATTTGTAGTGGACTAATTCCAGTGTTTTGTTTTGACTAAAATGTCTAGCAAGGATATGATTATGATTGTACTGGAGAATGCATGTGCAGAGGTTACCAACAAATGGTACATAAATTCTGTTATCAAGAAAGAGTAGACTGTTTGGGTCCATAAACTACTGGTCATCTGCAGAGATGTGTTTTGTAGCAATTGGGTCACTAAGGAGAGCCAAGAGAATGTCTTAATATAGGGTGTCCAGATCCATGACTGTGGCTACACGGAGAGAAGGGAAAAGAAGGACAGTAGCTCATACAGAGGCTGCAAGTTGTTCTTGAGTGAAAATAGGCTTGAAGTTGTGAGGGTTGACTGTAGTGTAGCCAGTATTCCTCTCTTTAGGATAAACATCCTATTATCTAGTGAGAGCATCTGGTTTTGTACTGAGACGACCAGGGCAGAACCTGATAACAAGGTTGAACTGGGAGAAATATTTGGACTACCACGCTTACCTCCGGATCAATATCTTGGTAGTAGAAAAATACTCAATGTTTTTATGATCCATAACAACATCGATGGGATAGGCTGAACCTTCCAAATAGTGTCACCAAATCTTGAAGGCTTCAAAGATGACAAGCAATTTCTTATCATATGTGTTATAATTCAACTCTGCCATAGTAAAAGTGTAGGAGTAAAAAGCAACCAGATGAACTTCATTATCTTCATTAACAATAGAGAGGATTGCAGTGAGGGCATAGTCTGAAGCATTGGTTTCCATGATGAGTTGAGTATCAGGAATCCAATGAGTAAGAATAAAAGCAAAGATAAATGCTTTCTTGAAAGAGTTGAAAGCATCTTGACAGGAAGAGTCGAACTTCTAAGGAATGTCCTTTTGGGTGAGACGTGTCAATAGGATAACAATGTCTAAGTAGTTTAAAATGAACCAGTGGTAAAATTTTGCAAAATCTAAAAAGAATTGAATATTCTTGACTTTCTTGGATTCTGGCTAGTCTTCAATAATCTTTACTTTCTCGTTGGACATAGTAAGACCAGAAGAAGAAAGGATATATTCCAGATACTCTACTGACTCAGAGTGAAATTTGTATTTCTCTACTTTGGTATAAAGACTAGCCTTGCAGAGACACTTGAATACTTCTTTCATATGCTGGTAATGTTCAGATATGTTATTTGAGTAAATGAGTATACTATTCAGATAGATCACAACACAGACATCCAAAAGGTCAGAGAAAATGTCATTCATGAATCACTGGAAAGCTGCAGGAGCATTGGTAAGGCCAAAGGACATTACAGACTATTCAAATAATCTATAGCATGTCCTAAAGGCAGTCTTCCATTCATCACTATTAGCAATGTGAACCAAATGGTAAGCATGGTAAAGATCTATCTTTGAGTAGATCTGAGCTTTGTAAGATGAGTCCAGTAGATTGGAAATGAGTAGAAGTAAATAATGATTCTTTTTGGAGATGCGGTTAAGACTGTGGAAGTTGACACAAAGATACAGTGAACTATCTTTCTTTTTAACAAATAAGACCAGTGCACTGTGCAGAGATGAGGTTGGTCGGATGAAATCCATGTTAAGATTTTCCTCAATGAATTCCTTCAGAGCCTCTTGTTCAGATGATAACAGAGAGTATATAGGGCTAACTGGAGGTTGAGCACCCTTTTTCAGATTGATTTTGAGATCATAAGGATGATGAGGAGTGAGAACTTCAGCTTTAGTTTTGCTGAAAACATTGGCAAATTTGTGATACTTGGAAGGGACATTGGAGAGATTAGGGGTTTCTGCAAGTTTTATGGAGTTGGCCTGAATGTTCGAAGAATGAAGACAGAGTTCAAAATTATGGGAGCCTGGAAGTTTTGATACATGCAAGAATGCTACAGTACCAATGATAGTGATGTTATGTCACTTGGAGTTAGACACGGAGGTCTCAGATGCAAGTATGGAAACCGCAGAGTCCAATGATTACAAAGAGATGTCCAAAAAGGATGGAGATACCAATGGTGTATTGACTGCAACACAAGAAGGAGTGAGATTTTCCTGTAAAGATGGACAGAATTTTATCAATCTATTTACCCAGTCAATTAGTGGATTGTGTTGGGTAAGCCAGTTGTATCCAAGGACCAGGGAGACATAGCATATGAAGTCCACATTGTAAGTGGAAATCTTGTTGCTGGACTTGATGCAGAGATTGTCCAGCATATTAGTCACTTCACCAACGGAGTCCGAGAAACCAAAATGTTAACATAGCTCATCCACAAATAGGTTTCAGTTAGAGAGCCAGTCTTGAAGAATGCCTTGGTCTTCTTAGTTGAGGCCTACCTCAAACCAGTTCTGGGCTACTCTAGTAAGGTATGTCATTGCAAAGTTAATTTTCACAATGTCTATATCAAATTGTGCCAGATTAGTACAGAAGTATAGACAGTATTGAAACAGGAAATTATTGAGCTTATCAGGCTCAGTGCCACTGAAAGTGTTAGAAATGTAGGCTTTGGTTCCCTTTGAATTAGTATTGGGTCCAGGAATCTGATTAGAATTAAGGGTGTTAGTGAGTTGGCTGAGTACTTTAACCAATTGTTCATTAGTATTATTGCTCCAATGGGATTTTGATCATGAGTAAGTAGAGGATGTGGATCTATTAGCTATATTATTGTTAGTACTAAGATTAACAGGAGTATCCTCCCAATTAGGATCATTGTCCACAGGGATGATACTTAGGCCAGAAACAGGCAAAACTATCCGGCCAGATTGAATTGTACTAGAAGGAGATCTTGGAGATAAATAGCCTCTTTAATGGATTTGTCTTGAACGTCATGGCACATTTGGTGAATAAGCTATTTGGTCACTAAAACATGAGATTGTGTTGAAGAGTATTCCAAGTGGTGGGACCAAAGTTGAAGAGTTACAGCAAGATGAAGCCATTTGGACTTGAAGTGCAAATTTGTAAAGTTGAATTGCAGGCGGAACTGTGACAGAGAATTTAGCAGGCAGAGCTGCTCAAAATTGACAGCAGACTTGGGAGTCTGATAATACTGTCAGGCGCAGTTCACACCAGAGTGGAAGTCCATAGAATGGACTCGGAAATGAACAGACTTGTGGAACAATCTTGGCTTCAGCTTATATGCTATACTGTCTGTCTGCCACATAGTCACAACTTTAGATGATAAGAAGAAGTCTGAGATGGGAGTAAGTGCTAATTGGTGTATCACCATTGAACACCAGAGATTGAGTTCAATAAGAGTTATCTTCATCAATTATCAAACTAGCGAATTACAGTGTAACTACTAGTTTTATATACAAATGGATAGTTTAGGAGATGCTTGGGGTTTCAGTGGTAAAATCTCTATTATCCCAAGCAGAGGTTTCAGTGTTGAGACACTGACAGGAGTAACTCCATCATGGAAGACTAAGTTGAATAGGAGTATCCCTGCTGTGGAAGATGGAATACCCAGAGAGTTGCAACACTACTATAAGACATGTTGTGAGAAAGGTGGGCTTGTATAATTTGGAGGTGGTTTCACCACGGGGATGTTATTTCCAGACAGATGGACTTGTATATGATATGTTACTCATATACAAGAGTTGTTCTATTGTCCAACTCTAAGGACTTTAGTTTATAACAAGCAAGTGTGATTATCTCCAGAGGTAGTAGTAGATGGTGCAAAGTGAATGAAGTTCCAGGGAGATTCCTGAATAAACAAAATATCATACAAGTCTTTTTGGGACTCTAGAAGACTGTCAACCAGCACTAGTTCTTCTGAACATTCTGTAAATAAATATGAATTACATTAGTTATACCAGACATATTCACTGACTATTCCTACTGGAGCCATTGATAGTGCTGTGGTTGGCTTGTCCAGAGCGCACCTCAACAGCCTTATTGGAATGTTACTGCTTATCAAAGCGATGGCACCAGAATGGATATTTGTTGTTATCAGCAGTATTGTCACCCTTGCAGTTCAAATACTTGAAAGTGTGAGGACAGAGTGCACCAGCTGCAGTAGCCTCTCTAGGAGGGTTAGACTTGAGATTGGCCTTGCAACACCAAGTCCACAGTCTGTGGTTCTCAACTTTGTGAGGCCCACCACATTTATGATACTTAGTGCCTTGAGCATGACAAACATGTGTAGGGTATCCCCAGCACCAGAAATTGCAATACTGAGCAACCCCAGGATGCATGGCAGTCCCTCAGACTGTAGCTGTGTGACACTCAAAGTTAAATGAGCAGTTAATGAAGGTCTTACCTTTGGAATTCTTTTGAGAGTTCCAAATGTCAATCTAAATTACTGATATGTCAGAGCTAGGTGAGGCCTTTATAATGCAAGACATAGAGACCAATGTGACACCCTCAAAGAGAGGAGAGTTTGAAAGAGCTGCCTCAATCTGAGTAGGAGTAATGGGCAAAGAAGATTTGGAGTCCCAGTAAGGAATACCTAGAATCTTCAGAAAAGACTTGGATTGGGGCAAGCGAGACTCAATCTCAATGCTCTCACTAAGACCAGCAGTCTTCTTCAACCACTGCTTAATCACCTCTAACTCTGTTGCAGAGACAACAAAGTTGGTAGACATGAACACATTATCCCATGTCTTATATACAGACTTAACCCTAAGCTTAGAGCAAGCCTCAACCAAGCCCTTGTTATAGGACTGAAGTGCTGAAGCAGCATTTGTGATAATGAGCTCTGCAGCAGCAAAGTCAAGTAGGACAAGGACCTGATCATACTAGGTGTCATTTAAAAAGGCAAGAGACTGCAGGTGAGGAGGGGTGCTCTTGGAGTGTTTAGCACTAAGTAGAAACATTAGTACATGCTGTGAAGGAAGAGTAGCAGTTCTAAGACAGGACTGCTTTACCAGCTTTTTGAGATGAAGATGAATAGGAATGAGATCTGCCAGAGTCTCAATTTTACCAGTGGAAGAGATGCAAAATGCACCAAGGATCCAAAGAGTAGCCTTATGTTGCATAGCTGCTAAAAGCAATACCTGGGCCTTGGTAGGAGCCCCAGAAAAAAACCAAAGTCTAATGCCATAAGTAGTAATAGGAACAACACCTAACTATTACCATGGTTAACTCATAAATTCTAAATAAATCACTTAAAAATCCTACACTTCCTCCTGGCCTCCAGGACAGTTCAAAAGGCATTGGTAAGTCTCTAGACTCTCTAAATTTGCTCTCCAAAGCCAGCTCTAGAGCTGGTAAGCGAGTTTACTCAAAGAGGAGACCCCAAACTCATCGCATTGCAAGGCACTCCTCTAGGAGTGTCTCTGCTTCTTTTGCCTCAAGTAACCCTTCTTCTGAGGCTTTATCTTCACCTTCCTCAGGAAAAAGTGAGAAGGAGAGTATGGGTTCTGACCCTAAGACGCCTACTGCCCCAAAGGTAATTACAGGCAAACTCTCTTCTAAAAGACTGTCTCCTCTCAAACTTCCTGCTGCTTTTCCTGAAGGGAAGGCATCTACTATGAGCTGGGACAACCAGGTTGCTGCTGAGGAGGGCAACAATATGGTTTCTGGGGCTAAAAATATTCCAAAAAGCACCCAAGTGCTCCAAGCTCCTATGCTTAGACTACTCAACATGATCCATGGATTAGCTGAGTCATGTTTCCATTTGGGAAATCAAAACATTGCTCACAATACTGAGCTCTGGGATGGTGAACACCATGCTTTGTCACTATCTGGATATTCTGGACACTTGGAGACTGATACTAAGATGCTCTCTACCTCTTTTAAACGCCTTACATGTTTTATTAAGCAGCACTCTATTGGAGGGTGCCCTATTGAGCAGTTCTCTACTATTTTGGAAGTAGGCTCTTATGTCTAGAACCTGCTCCAGGCAATTTCTGAATCTGGCTGGAATTGCTTTAAAGTCTCCTCTCAGACTAATGCTCTTACTCTGGTGGAAGCTATGAGGACTGTATATGGTCCTAACCCTGTTCCAACTTCTTCTCCTGATGTTGAGATAGAGGTTGATGCACCAGAGGTGGAGGAGGTCACTTTCACTCTGGTTACTAATAAAAAGAAAAAGGAAAAGGCCAAAGCATCTTCTTCTCCTCTTACTAACTCTAGAAGCAAGATTTTGTTTGTTTTAAGAGCTCCTCCTGCCTCTAAGGCAGTAACCACTAGTACAGCTTTAAAACCAGCTGCTACTTGCTCTCCTTTAGCTATAGCAGCTATAACAACCTCCAAGCCTGTTCAGCCTCAAAATGGGCCCCCACCAGTTCTCTTGGCCTTCAAGCCTAAGGCCAAGGCCAAATCATTTGCCCAGGCTGCAAAAGCAAATATTTCTGGTCCCAAATTTGCTCTTGCCTCATCTCATAAGAACTTTTTGTGATTATTTCAGCTTAAGGAGGCATTTCCTAACCTTTCCCAAGCTACTATTATTTCTATGCACCAGGTGAGCCTAGATGTTGCAAGGGCCTCTCAAGGAAGCCCCAGTTGTCCTTCTGTCTCAAGGACACTTAAAATGACGACCCAGGGACCTACCAGACGTCAGGTCTTGATACCACTCGCTCCAGCTGCTGCTGAGGTAGTGGTGGCCAATACTGCTTTGGCAGTTGAGTCCTGTAACAAGGGCTTGGTCAGTGCTTGCTCTAAGCTTAGGGTTGAGTCAGTGCGCAAGGCATGGGATGGTGTGTCTATGTCTACCAACTCTATTGCCTCTACAGCAGAGCTGGAAGTTATTAAGCAGTGGTTGAAAAAAACTGCTGGTCTTGGTGAGATTACTGAGGTAGAGCCTTGCTTACCCCAATCCAAGTCCTTTTTAAAGATTCTAGGTATCCCCTATTGGGATTCCAAGACATCTCTTCCTGTTACTCCTATCCAGGTGGCAGAAGCTCTTTCTAGCTCTCCTTTTTTTGAGAGAATCACATTAGTCTCTATGTCTTGCATTATGAAGGCCTCATCCAGCTCTGACATATCTGTTATCTGAATTGATATCTGGAACTCTCAGAAGGGTTCCAAGAGTAAGATGCTCATTAACTACTCTTTTAATTTTGGACATCATACTGCTACAGTTAGGGGGATTGCTATGCACTCTGTGGTCGCTCAGTATCACAATTGTTGGTACTGGGGACACCCTACACATGCTTGTCATGCTCAAGGTGCTAAATGTCAGAAATGTGGTGGTCCTCATAGAGTTGAGAACCACAAACTATTGGCTTGGTACTGCAAGGCTAATTCCAAGTCTACCTCCTAGGGAGGTAACTACAGCTGGTGTACTCTGCCCTCATACTTTCAAGTATTTGAACTGCAAAAATGACTATTCTGCTAATGACAACAAGTGTCTCTTTTGGTGCCATTGCTTTGACAAGCAGTAGCATGCTAATAAGACTGCTGAAGTGCACTCTGGATAAGTTAACCACAGCACTATCAATGGCTCCAGTAGAGGTAGTCCTTGAATATGTCTAGTACAACTAACATAATTTGTATTTATTCACAGAATGTTTGGAAGAACTATATGCTGGTTGACAGTCTTCTGGAGTCCCAGAAAGACTTGTATGATATTCTATTTATCCAGGAACCTCTCTGGAATTTTATTCAATTTGCACCTTCTACTTCAAGCTCTGGTGGCTAGGAAATTGTTGGTGCTCCTATTCATCCAGAATGGACCCAGGTGGTCCAATTTCCACAGAACTCTGAACAGATATCCAGAGTTATGTGTTTTATTCATTCTAGACTGTCCAGGCTTCACTTTGCTCTCAGGAGAGACATAGTCAACTACAGGGACATCCAGCTTCTGTCTTTTTTCAACAGGAGCAAATGCCAGTTCCTCATGAATGTCTACTCTGATGATCTTCATATTGCAGTCAATTTCTTGACCAGAGAAGCTCTGAACATCCCCAACTTGTTGTACATAGATGGGGACTTTAATATTAGAGATGCTGAATGAGACCCCTCTGTTTCATCACATCCTGCTGCTGGCCAGTCTCTGAGAGATCTGACAGACTCCTACAGTCTTGTGCACTCACTCTCTGCACTCTCTATTCCTATCCACTACTCAAACATTAGTGGTCATGCTAGCTTAGTCATTAATCTTATTTTCTTAGGCATAAGCTATGCCTAAGTTGTCCATCACATTGAGCCTGATCTTAGACAACCCTCAGACCATGCTTCTCTCATAGTCAACCTTCCTATCCCTTCAGAAAATATCTAGGTGCATAGAAAAGTTTTGAAACAAGATAGTGAAGAAGAAGCAGCTTTTCTCCTCTCTGTAAGTGAAGGGCTCTCTCAACTTGACTTCTCTGCTCTGGACTCTGTTACTAGTCTTGACACACTCTCTGAGGCAATCTCTGGGCTCTTTGCTGATTGCTGGGCTACTTATGCCAAGAGAATTACTGTAACCTCTTACTCTAAGAAGTGGTGGAACAACAAGTGTAGAACTGCACTGGAGACTTATAGATGAACTGGGGAATGGTCAGACTGGTCCTTATTTTGTTCTACTACTAGACAGGCCAAAAGGCAATTTTTTAACAACAGAATTGCTGAGATAGCATCTACCAACAAAAAACTCTGAAATTGTATGAGCTGGGCCAAATAGTGAAAGCTATCTGTAGTAGAGGCCATCCAATTTCAAGGCCAATCCTGTAATGACCTTCCTAACTTATGGAGAGCACTCCACCAGTCTTACAATGCTGCAGCTAATCGTTCTGTTGATCTCTCTATCCTAGATGAGGTCTCCAGCCAGGCTACTCACTCCTGGGTGCCCTTTTCACTGTTGGAGATGCAGGAAGCACTTAAGGCCTGCTTCAATATCTCTGCTCTAGGCCCTGACCATTGTCAGGCACAGTTCACACTGGGGTGGAAGTCCACAGAATGGACTCGGAAATAAGCAGACTTGTGGAACGACCTTGGCTTCAGCTTATGTGCTGTGCCATCTGTCTGCTATGTGGTCACAACTTCAGATGATAGGAAGAAGTCTGAGATGGAAGTGAGTACTGATTGGTGTGTCACCATTGAACACCAGAGATTGAGTTCAATAAGAGATTATCTTCGTTGATTATCAGACTAGTGAATTACAATGTAACTACTAGTCTTATATACAAACTAATAGTTTAGGAGATGCTTGGGGTTTCAGTGGTAAAGCCCCTATTACCCCGAGCAGAGGTTTCAGTGTTGAGACACTGACAGGAGTAACTTTGTTATAGAAGACCAAGTTGAATAAGAATATCTCCGCTATAGAAGACAGAATACCTGGATGGTTGCAGCACCTCCATAAGACGTGTTGTGAGAAAGGTGGCCACCATGGAAGGCGGACTTGTATGATTTGGAGGTGGTTTCAACGTGGGGACGTTATTTCTGGACAGGTGGACTTACATATAACAGTAATCTCTACAAGATACTTAGCTATTAAGTTTACTTAGTGACATTATTGGTTATCTTGACTAGTAGTCATCATAATAGAAGGTAGATAAAAGATTAGATGAAACTTGCTTCAAGCAGATATCTGTAATTAGTCATATAGAAAAGAGATTAGATTAAGTATGGAAAATGTCACAAACTTTATTCAACTTGTATCTCCATAGCCAGTAGACTGATTCTCACAAACTAAGTTACGCTAGAAAGCCCCAAATAAGAGCTATTTGTATATATATGGAATATACAAAAGTGACAACAGAATACTGAGATATCAAACTATCAGTAACTATAAGTTTCATTAACTATTGTCACAAACTTCATTTAGCTTGTATCTTCACAACCAGTAGACCAATTTTCACAAACTAAGTTGCGCTAAAAAGCCCCAAATGAGGACTATCCGCACATCTATGGGATGTACAAAAGCAACAACAAATGACTGAGATATTAGGCCATCAGTAGCTATAAAAGCTTCATCTGCTAATATCTCATGAATGGCTGATCGGATTCGCACAATTGAACTTGCATTGGAAAGTGCTCATCAATCCATTTCCAATGACATATTAGGTGTCTCAAAGTGATAAGTATTGGTAGAGATACAAGCATATCAATGTAGTGACATAATTAGTTATCTTCTAAAATTAGCCTAATATCTGTTATGACAGATGTCAGCCCCTATCAGGTACAAGTTTTGATCATGTGATTAAAAAAGCTTGTGTATAGACCATTACTCTTTTGTATATATATCTCTGTGTCTAAGGATTAGATCTTAGACTTAACAACATCAATCTTCATTATTTATTATTAATATTCATCTTTTCATCATTGACATCTGTATTGATCTTAATCATCATTGTCATCATGATTGAACTTGTGGATTACTTCTAAATCTCTGAGAGTATATTCAAGGTTCAGATATCACAAACAAATAAGTAGTTCATTTTGTGATACTATAATAGAGATAAACAATATTTAGTAGTCTTTAAGGGATGGGAACCAAAATATAACACTTGGTTATTAGGCATAAAACTATAGAAGAATGAAGCCTTAGATCAATAGAAATAGAGGAGAGGAGTCTAATTTCTTAAAGTAGGAGAGAATGTAATCCTAGGAATTACTAAACAGATAAGATAAGATTTTCCTTTAATCATAGTATTTTATTATTTAGTCTAAGAGGACATAAACATACAATTATCTATGATGCTCTCTTAGTCTTAGATCAAGTATCACAGATAAGTAAAAAGTCTGTAAAAACTAGTCTCTTAGTCTTATATCAAGTATTACAGTCTTGAGCTTCCAACTGCTAGTTCCTGAGTTAAATGAAGTTCAAGGACTTACACTGCTTCATCCAAAACATTTGCAGAAGTAGATATCTCTCTTCTAACCTGTATATTTGTTACAATTACTATCTCATGTTTAACAGATATTTGCCTTATATATAACATAACTTGAATATATATAGAGTTTGTTTCACTTCATGACTTATATCTACTGTACCTTGTATTTTTCTCATGTATTATCAGTTTGTGTCTCATGTAGTAGTAGAGACCTCTACATATTCTTTTTATGTTTCTCTTATATATTCCTTATTGTTTCCTTGAGAATGACATATTCATGATTGTTTGTATATAGATCAGCCTCTTATTTTTTATCTTCTGATAACTTGTCACCTAAACTCCCAGTTATCTTATATCTTAGAAACTGTCTTTATAACATTTCCTTAGTTGCCTTAGTTACAGTTCTGACTACAAACTTAGTATATAAGACCAAGTAGATACTTTGTAGTTCCTAGTCTAGAAATTAACTAATACTCCAACTAAGCTTCATCTAAACTTTGACTAAGAACTCACTTCCTGAATAAGTTCCTACACTTGATCTGAACCCTTCCTTGTTATAACTAATCCTAAATATCTGCTTGAAGCAAGTTCATCTTCCATCCATCTTTTTGACAAAGAATGCTTTTTTCTTTCTTTATGGTCACTAGGTATATAAAGCTGGAGATACAAGCCTGTATCTTTATGCTTTACCAATTGATCATTCTCTCCTCTCTTACTCAAATCTTTGCCTAAGTTGCAATCTAAGCCAAGCTTAGGACTGTAATAATATTTTCTTCTAGTATAGATTAACCTGGTTCTATTCTATAGCTAATTACTTCATAACTGATCACATGACATCCTAATGATCTTCATGGAACTCTAGACTATATTTGAGGATTTTAGTATAATCTAAGTAATTACCTAACTCTTCTAATTTTCAGATATATCATATACCATCCAACTATATCTGACATTTATACTCTTTCACTCTTTTTCAGTTTGAATCATGCTCTATCCCAATCATTCATCAATTTGAGGACTAAAATTTCTCCATTCCTTATTAATTCTATAAAGTTCCAAATAATAACTCCTATAGTGCCTAACAATCCAGAGTATGTATAGTAGTAGTATAATTATAAAATATTTCTTATATCTAAGAACAACAGCTACTGTTATGGAATACTTTGGACCTAACATTTTATTTTTCTTTTATCTATTTTTCTTTTGATTTTATATTTCTTTTTTCTTTTTCTTTTTCTTTTAGGATGATAAAGAAGGCACGTGATAAGGAAGTCACATGACAGGTCATATGATGTGATGTCATAGGCCTAGACCATGGTGGAAGAATCTAGAAGATGATGTCAGGGCACATGGAGTATGCATGGTGGCCTTGAGTAAGAAGTGAGATGAGTATGAGGTTGAAGCATGGACAATAGGGCAGGTCTAATTATTAGTAGCATGGACTATGAGACATTTGTATAAATAGGACTCTAATTAAGAAGAGGCTCCTTGTCGAGTTCTCTTGTGAATTCCCCACTTGATATCCCATTAAGAGATTTACTGCTTGTGTGATCATTTGTCTTTGTGATAAGTGGTTGCCACAACAGCTACCATATGTAGTTTTTTAGTCTGATAATCAACTTGGAATTGTATTACACTCACTCTAAGTTTATCTAAACCCTCTCTTGAAATATAATCATATGATAAAGTTAAGCTAGGTATAATATCTTCCTATTAAAGCCAAGATTGACTGATCTATATAACATCACTTCTGAATCACTTCCACTTCCATTTTCCACTAAGTTACATCATCTGTTTTATCTTCTGTAATACTTGTAGATATTCCTAGCAAGTGTGAATTATTCTTAACAAGATATGATCTTAGTTACTGAGTACTGGTATTTAAGCCATATAAATACTCTGTTAGGGCAACTGGATGGAAGAGCAAAGCACTTCAAATCTCCAGAAAATCCTAAGAGAGCAGAATAAAGATTCTTGAAGATGATGACTACTCTATATAATAACAGTTTTATTCTAATATGTCAGAATTCTGATTATGTAAGCAAGAAATGATGATACTTAAGTAATCAAAAACAGTTTAGAATGGAAAAACCAAAATAGAAGAGAGCTGGAGTGTTTAGTACTTCTGAAACATGGAAAAGCAAATAAGTGGATGTGCAGATAACACCAGAAGACTTCAGAAGATCACAGAGTATTGTGAAAGAGTAAGGGGGTACATAAAAGGGAGTTTAATGATATATCTAGATGGTTAGGAATATTGTGTACAGCCTGAAGGGGTCTTGAGTGTAGGAAAGGATTACAGAACATGAATCAGCTAAAAAATATGAAAGAAAAAAGTCTCAGAAGAGCTAGTCCTCCCACATACTTTGTATTCCTTAGCTTGAAAATTGACTAGAATTAGTACTACTCTTGTGTTAGACACAGTATATATCTCATTATCCAAGATCTAAGAGAGCATTTTAGAAGTCCAAAACTAGTAAGTTATACATGAGAATATAAAAAGCAGATTAGAATGACCTTTGGCTTTAGCTGTCATATGCAAGCCCACCCATCTGGAAATTACATCCTCATGGTGATATCATCTCCAAATTATACAAGCCTACCTTCTACAGCAGTCACCTTTCTCACAACACATCTTATAGCAGTGCTGCAACCCTCCAGGTATTCTATCTTCCATGGTAGAGATACTCCTATTCAACTTAGTCTTCCATGACAGAGTTACTTCTGTCAGTATCTCAACACTGAAACCTCTTCTCAGTATAATAGAGGTTTTACCACTGAAATCTCAAGCATCTCCTAAACTATCCATTTGTATATAAGACTAGTAGTTACACTGTAATTTACTAGTCTGATAATCAATGAAGATAATCTCTTATTGAACTCAATCTCCAGTGACACACCAATCAGCACTCACTCCCATCTCAGACTTCTTCTTATCATCTAAAGTTGCGGCCATGTAGCAGATAGATGGTGTAGCACATAAGCTGAAGCTAAGGTCATTCCACAAGTCTGCTCATCTCCGAGTCTATTCTGCAGACTTCCACCCTAGTGTGAACCGCACCTGACATTAACTTATATACTGTGTTTCTATGAATCATATAAGTTGTATATTTTAGACCAGAGCTTAGAAACTTAGTAGGTGGAAAACCATCAGAAGGTGGTAAAGTATGTCATCACTAATACTGGAAAAAATGTGCTAGTTTTAGTTGATTTTCAGGATAACTACTATAGTGTAAACTACCAGATTATGAACTATTTAGTATATTTAGGGTAACTATCTAGAATATAACTACTAAGTGAGTTACTCTGATTACTAGTAATCCTCAGATATCAAGGGATGGAGTTCCATGAAGTCATCTTAGACCAGTAAGAACATTTAAGATAGAATAGACAGGTTTAATCTATACTAAAAGAGGTTGAGGAGCATGGATAAGAGGTAAGTAGTTATCTGTGGGTTAGGATAGATAAGGTTAGAACATGGGATGTGACATCTTGAATATCCATGTCTAACTCCTTGACTTCCCTCATATCCCACTTCTCTCTAGTTCTCTTTCTCAAATTATGACTACTATAATGTATAGAAACACAGTGTATAAGCCAAAGCCAAGATCATTCTAGATCTACATCTATATATCACAGATAAAGTTCTCATGCTTTATCCAACCTCTTCTGTAATTTTCTTGCAGATTATAACCTCTTCTGAGTATAATCTATACTCTGTTACATATAATGATACAATATATAAGTTGGAGTCAAGATCATTCAAAGTCCATCTCCACACATCACAGATAAGTCTAAGTACCTGATTTGCTCCACTCTGTACATTTTCCTATGAACTTTGTCCAAAGTGTGGACCATACTTAACAGTTGTGAAGAATAGATATATATACTCTACTTAAATAATGTTTGCTCCTGCAGAACACTCCTAGAACTCTGTCAGTATGGATAAAGATCTAGGCCTCTTGCAATATCATTTCTGGAAAGTGCCTAAATATCAACATGCCTTAGAGATTTCTGTCAACAATATTCTCACCAGTCTCACCAGTCAGCTCCAGAACTTGAGAACTTTATTATCAAACTTTGCCCCTACACCTACAGATGAACCTCCCTCTGCCTCCTACCAGACCCCATCAACTAAGAGAGAGCACATCTAAAGTAGAAAAGAGATGCCAGAGAGCAAGTAGTCTAGACTATGACTAAGTGCCAGGATATAATTTTTTGATAAAAAAATTTTAGTTTTCCAAATAGAATTCTTGAGCATCTAA
>JAJOHK020000557.1:0-23405 GCA_022457215.2 Leucocoprinus gongylophorus | reverse complement strand
CTTTTTGGAATTGAACATGCTCTCCCTTAACTCCTATGGCTGCCTTTGATGAGGGAGATATCGTAGACATAACTTGTAAACCTGCTTGGTGGCGAAAGCGCTCCCTTTGAAAAAGCAAGGCATCAACAGATCCAAGTTCACTCATCACAGAAGAGAAAGGACGACTTGATTTCAAGTCCAGTAGTGGAGGACTGCTGCTGTTTATGTAATGCTCTAGCTTACTAATTAAGTCCGTTAGTCTGTTAGTCTACATTTTTGCACCTTGTTCATTATATGGGCCCATAGATGTATGTATATACCATACCATCTCTTGTGTTTCTCATTGAGATGAAATTTTTACACTCAGATTATAATGGTGAGAGAGGTATACCCTGCCACTTCCCATTGGTCTAACCGCTCACCCACTATGTGAAACAGTCGAGGCAAGCAGACCAGCAGTTTATAAGGCTAGTTCAGTCTGAAAAATATCTATCTCCTGTCATCGAATATCAGGAGTATAACTATAACGATTTACAAAATAGCCTACTGATGTGATCCGCGGCTTACAAGCCGGTGACTCTGATAAATGGTAAACACGTATTATGGAATGGGCTTAATCCCGGGATATGTAGCGCCAGCAGATGATTCTCATGACTCTAAGTGAGACTGGACGCTTCTGACGCTTCTGATGCTTCTGCATGTTTTTGATTCCCACTAATAAAATTCTATAAGAAAGATGAAGCTTGACCAAACGAGATCCAAGAATGATCTTGCTAGTCCCAAAGTGTACTTGTCAGAGAAAGTATAAGTAACTTGAGGGAGCGGCCGATGAAACGGGACGGAGTCAGAGCGTAACCGATTGCTATTTGATGATGAGAAATCACCCCACTTGTTGATATTGACCTATGATTTGCGGAATTGTTAAAACAAAAGTCGACCGATACCTTCTACGAATAGCACCACACGTAGGTACAATGAAAATCGCTCCCAAGATATTTCTCATGTAGCTCAGAGGAACTGTCGCGGTGAGAGCATCAATTGAATTATCTATTTCACTATGGAACCAAAAGGCTATGTCGTCAATGTGAATGTACCTGCCAAATGGTGAAGCCAGTACGAATATGAGGATTCATGGGTGACTCCTTCAGACTTCGTTTCAATTCTTTGAAGTTGTGACAAACAGTGCAGTACATAAGCTAAAGCTAAGGTTGTTCTGGAAAGTCTTCATTACTAGGCTTATTATATGGAGTTTTCACACTTTACACATTCCTGAGCCAACCCCACAGGCTTTTGCTTCCTGGTATAAACTGCTATTATGCTGGAAAATGCCTTTTCACAAAAGTACATACTCTCATAAGGTTTTTAAGCATATAAGGCCTCTTTAAAGATATTAGCAAGAAGACTTTATACTTCTAGATGATGCCTCAGATTCTCCCAAGTGGACACCAACTTGAGGAATGATATGGTAGTCATTAATCAAACCAGATCTCAGAGAGATAGGGTCTTTAGGGATAAGAAATACTACTATATTGTCAAGCTACAAAGTACAAGCATTTGCAGGAGTACTTTATATAGTTATAAATGTTCAGATAGTCAGATAAGATAGGAATATATTGGATTGGAAGCTAATGGGGTCCAGAGTGGCTTACCATGTCAACAGTAAAGGAGAAATAGAATAGGTACTCATGAGCAGAAAGTAATTATTAGGTTAATGTTGGGTTGCAAATGAAGAGACAGCCATATACTTGTGAGATCTCAGAGAGCTTCCTTATGATTTCAGTCTCTATTCTCTAGTTTTATTGAGTGAGCATTGTTAGTACCTATTATTACTTTCAGACAAGGTGAGTATCAGTTGGCATCTTTAGTCATAAGGTTTGACTTGAGATGTGTCTTCAAAGAGTGCATCACTTAGAATGGATAGTATTGTTAGAAGCTCTAAAGAAGCTTTGCAATCTATTTACTAGATTTTTCAAAGGAGCTTGTTATACAGTGTAAGGTTCACTGTTTAGAAGTGTATTATCAAAGGAAAGTGTTTGTGAGTGGATATTATGTATATATTCCTATTTGTAATTTTCAGAGAAATTCTAAGTAATATTATTCAAGTCCAACTTTGTTATGAACTTAAACCTTTTAGAGTTAGGTAAAAGAACAACTTGTCAAGATCGTTGACAGTGGACTTTATTTTATTTTCTCTTTTCATTTTCATTTTACTTTTATTTTATTTTATTTTTCATTTTTCTATTTTTAGAACAACTCGGGTTAGGGTTCATCAGTCACGCCGTCACATCAGTCACAAATCGATGGCATAGACTGATCACGAGACTTGGAAGAATGGAGTAGAAGGTACTAGAATAAAGTGACATCATACAGCATGGACAACACATGCTGGCCTCATGTAATACTCATGGTCATTTAGGGTAGGGTGCACAGTAGTTAGCACGGGCCATGGGCTATAGTATATAAGGTAGACTACTTTGTCTTAGGAACTCTATCGAGTTCTCTTGTGTTACTCAATACAAGAGTTGTTCCATCGCTTAAAACACTTTGAGCCTTAGTTCATAACACAACTCTTGTATTGAGTAACACAAGAGAACTTAATAGAAATCCCTTTACAAACTAGTCTACCTTATATACTACTACTGATGGTCCATGCTAACTACTGTGCACCTTACCCTAAACAACCATGTGTAGTACATGAGGTCAACATGTGATATCCATGTTGTATGATGTTATTTGTTCTAGAATCTTCTACTCTATTCTCTCAAGTCTCATGATCAATGTTATGACCAATCACTTCTAACCCTAACCCTAGTTGTTCTAAAAATAGAAAATAGAAAAGTGAAAATAAAAAGAAAAGAAAAAATAAAATTTAAAAACCGAAAAATAAAGTCTACTTTCAATGATCTTGACAAACTTATCTCCAGAAAAATCCTAGAAGAATAGAACAGAGTTTCTTAGAGATGACAGCTACTCTAAATATTCAAAAGTTTATTCTAATTAAGTGAAATATTAGGTAGAATATCTAGTAATCTAATTACAGAATGATAGAGCTGTATGGTTAGAAACTTTAATATAGCAATCTCAAACATTGTTGGATAATAGGAGCTCATCAGTTAGTATCTGAGAAAAGTAGGTTAGTGATTAGAAGAGGGTACATAGAAGTTCACAAAGTTGCAGCAAGAGTGATATTATAAACTTAAGACCTTAGAGCTGGTCAAAAGAAGGAATCTTATATAGGGTTTATATAAGGGAACTCAATAGAGAGCTTTGTACATGATTTTTTACCTTATATATCTAAAACTAATAATCTGTGCTCAGCTACTTTAGCATACCCTAAATAACTATATGATTAACATATATATAACATGCTATATAATGTTATTTTTCCAGAACCTTCTACTATCTCCTATTATGACATATGATTATGTGGCAGTGTAACAGTGACATCATGATGTCACTGTAACTGATATGTAGTACTGAGTTATGCTAATCCCTAACTCTGGCTTCCAAGATAAATAGAAAAGAAGATGAAAGTGAGAAAGAAATTGAAAATAAATGGAGTTCATTATTCTCAACTTTGACAAGTGAGCAGAGTCCAGTTGTGTTGTAGTGAGATATTGGTAGTAGACTTGAAGAATAAGAGATCTGTAAAGTTAACTATAGACTTTTATAGGTATTTTAGACTCAAATTTTAATAAGGTAACAGATTCTCTTATAAACTTTTACAGCATCTAGAAAGTTCTAAGTATATTGACTGACAAATACAAGTAGTACTCACCTCCAAAAAGTTCTAAAGAAACAGAATAGAGACTCCTAGAGGTAGTAACTATTATAAATACTACTAGAGTTCATTCCAATTTAGTAGAAAAATACTGTAAGAGAATTTTCTGTTTTGCCTAAATTTAAGTTAGTGGTACCTGCCAAAGTATGAGTTAACACCACAGTTTTTCACTACTATCCTGCCACAACACTGTCAAATCTTACTCACTCCTACTACAATACTGTAGATCTCATGCATTTTCTTCCAATCACTGATTCTCTTTTCTTAGCCACTGGCTAATGAGCCTCTATTATCCAACAACATTCAAAGTTGCTATATTGAAGTTCCTGATCTAATGGAAATGAACTTCTTATAAAAAAACTACCTATTTTTCTTAAATTCAAGCCTGTAGTGCTTGTAGAAGCTTGAGTTAACCATATAGTTCTATCCTCTGAGTTTTGTATCTATGCTCTGCCACAATACTATTAGACTTCTCAACTACTACAATATTCTCCATAAATGTCTGCCTACTTTCTCATGGCTATTGACTAATAAGCTTCTATAATCCAGTAATGTTCTATTGAGGTTTCTGACTATACAATTCTATCATTTTGTAGTTATGTTACCAGATATTCCACTTAATGCCTCTGCCTGATTAAAATGGACTCCTGAATACTTAGAGCAGTTTTTATCTTTGAGAAACTTTATTTTGTTCTCTTAGAATTTTCTGAAGATGAGTTGTATATATAGTACTATTAGACAATATTATTTAGGATTTCTCTAGAGTTGTAAACTCTGTTAAAACTTTGCTATCTTTTTCCAATTACTTCTAAAGATGGTAAATATTACTAGAGTGTATTTGAATCTAGCAGAAAAATGCTGATGTAACTAAGGAATAATAGTGACCAGATGGTCAGAAACCTTTATAGAAGTATTTAGAATAATTATAACAAATGACTGCAGAATATTGCAGTATTAGCTCAGAGATATAGCAGAGTTTAACAAGGTTAGAGATGATGTAAGAACAGGTTCCCTGATATCCATTCCTTTTAGATTCCTGTATTTCAAAGTAACAATAATTGGGCAAAACTTGATAGCTGAGAATTTAGCTACTTGAATGAACTATGAGGCTATGGTATTAAGTTGATAGATTTGTATAGTATAAACACTTTAGAGACATTATTCCAAGAGTTCTCCTCTAGACTAAAGCTCTTCTACTTGGTCAAATATTGGTATCTATTAGTACCAGCAGCTGTCTAGAATTTTCTTGACTTTCTACTCTTCTTGTTTGTTTATAAAAATGGAGTTAGATGGAAGGTCTGGGTATCTACCAGAAATCAGGTTTTTAGATGTAGTAGTTAACTTAATGATATTGAACACCAGATGCAGTCTTCTCATTGTAGGCAGTAGTTTTAGGTAGTAAGCTATCAGTTCTACTTTCTTCACTACTAGATAAAGTCTGAGACATTAATAAAACAGTTAAGTGGAAGGATGAGTGTTCTAAATGTTTGCAGAGTTGAAATAAACTTTGTCACTAGGTTTAAAAGTTGGAATTAATTATAGTATAGCTTTATGTTTTCTTGGGACTTGTAGATGCTGACTTTGCTTTTCTAGTGCAGACTTTATCTGTGCTGCAAATTTTGCAATATATTTCATCTTTGACTCTTGCTAATGAGGCTCAAAAGCTATATAGAGGAGACCACCTGTATATAAAAGAAATAGATATTGCTGAGTAGAAGTATAGACATGATTGTTATGCTGAAAATCTGTCCTGAACAGGAGGTTATGTTAGTTGCTTTGCTTTTGTTTATGAACAATTAGAGATATTGGTTTAGTTCTTAGTTAACATATTCTGTTTGTCTATCTGACTGTAGATACTAAGCCATAGAGATGACAATTTCAATGTTTTACAAATAGTATAACTTCTTAGTGAAGTAGGTAATAAACTGTAGTCCTCTATCTGAGACTACATAGAGTGGAAGGCTATGTAATTTTCACACATTGTACAGAAAGAGCCTAGTTGCACCCTCTGTGGTAAAAGTTATGTGTATTCAAATGAAATTAATTCTTTTAGATACTAAGTCAACTACCATCATGACTATGTTGAAGCTCACAGACTCTGGAAGTTTGATAACAAAGTTTTCTATCTTATACCTGGTATTAAAAGAGGACACAACTTATTAAGAGATAAGTATTGAGTTAGTTTAGTATACAAACAGAAATCACAAGTACTAATGTTGTCATATGTCAAGTCCACCCATTCTGAAGATATGTTTCCATGGTAGTGTTGTTATTATAATATCTCTGAGACAAGCCCATTCCTCTTGCAATATATCCTCTTAGTAGTGATGCAACAATCTGAATATCCAGTCTTTTATAATAGGGATACTCTTATTGAACTTGGTCTCTCATGGCAGAGTTCTCCTATCTAACTTCTTTTAGTATCTCACTACTAAAACTTCTGCTCAGAATGATATACTGAAACTCTGAGCATTTTCTATATATCTAATTTGTATATAAGACTAGTAGTTATACTGTAATTCACTAGTTTGATAATTAATAAAGATAACTTCTATTGAACTCAATATTTGGTGTTCAATGGTAATACACCAAATCAGCACTTACTTCTATCTTAGACTTCATTTACTCATCTGAAGTTGCAACTATACAACAGACAGATAGTATAGTACATAAGCTAAAGTCAAGGTTGTTCTAACAAGTTTGTATCACCAAGCTTATTACACAAGGTTTCTATACTCTATATATTCCTAAGCCAACTCTATAGGCTTTCACCTTCTAGTATGAACCATGTCTGATAGATGTACTGACCTATATACCTTGATATTTGGGGCTATCAGTAGTTTTAAGAGACTAGTTCTAGAGTTTTCCACTTATCTTTATATTTGGCTATCTTTAAATCATAGTATAGTATGACTATCCTTTTATAGAGGTCTGTAGTATTAAAAATATATAACTTACTGTAAAACAATAAGAGATCCTCACTCTCAGACTACTCTACAGAGTGTAGTAATTCCACTACAGACTATTGGAATTTCTTTATAGCTCTAGCTATAAGTTCTTCTTATTTACCAAGTTAATTCCCTTATTCAATGTCTTTTAAGAGTGCCTTCTCCTTACCTTCTAGGACCACACCTTCTAGTACTTAAATAGTAAGAAACTCTAGTTTGAGTAGTATCATATTCCAGTTATCCTGGAACTCAGTTCTGTAATTAAATCACTATAAAAGTATGTTAGACTTTTCCATAAACTTTTTAGAACAATAGTATAATATAAAGTTAAAATGTGCTAGGTATATAAATCACTAGACTTGCCTTTTGTTAAGCTTCTTAGTAGTCATAAAGTATTCAAGGTTCATCTAAATTTTAACTAGTGTTGTAGCTTTCTATAGAAAGTAATGCTATTCTTCCATTATGTCAGAAATCTTTTAGATGGACTTGGATTTTTCTTTTTCTTTTATAGTTTATATTCCTTATTTTCTTCTTTGGACTTAGATAAGAGGGTGTAATATTATGTTACATAGGTAATACAGACACAAGCACAGATATATGATTTAAAATATTATAAAAACTATTAGAAAAACTTAGTCATAGCTTTAGAGTAGGCTAGATATGTATAGACTAGCTTTTAAAAAGTAGACTACTTTGTAGTAGAACTCTACCTTATATACACTGGCTAGTTGGTCTGTAAAACATCTTATCTAATTTACCCTAAAGACTATATATTATCTATAAGATTAATATGTGGTAAATATACTATATGATATTATTATCTTATAACATTTTATATTCTTTTATATGATATATGCTCTTGTAACTATGACTATGACATGTGATATCACACTAATCCCTAATCCTAAATTTAAAATAAAAAATAAATAGAAAAGAAAATGAAAATAAGAAATGAAATAAAAATAAATAAAGTTTACTATTTTTAATTTTAACATTACTTTCTCTTCAAAGTTTCTCCTCTAGAGAAACTATCTTTTATTTTTACTAGTCTCTCTCCAAATTTTATAAATACTCTTCCTCAAACTTTTTATTAATAGAGGTTAAGCAGAAAAGAGGTTATGCTAGGATACAACACAAACTATGTATTATGGTGTGCTTGGACACTAACATTTTTCCTTTTATCTATTTTTCTTAATTTAATATTTCTTTTCCTTTGATTTTTCTTTTCTTTTTTTCTTTATTTTGACAATGAAGAGGCACATGACCATGGTCACATGACATGTCACATGGTGTGAGGTCATTGGCTTAGACTCTGAGAGAATGGACTAGAAGAATGATATTAAGGCATATGTATATGGTATGGTGTTCTTATGGAAGACATGAGGTTAATATATGGATTACATATAGACATTAGGGTAGGGTTATTTATCATTAGCATAGATTATGAGGACTTTGTATAAATAGTATAGGAATATAGCAGAAACTTCTTGTTAAGTTCTCTTGTGATTACTACAATGATATTCTATGAAGAGATTTACTTCTTGTATTGCTATTGGTGTTTGTTACTAGTGATTGCCACAACACTATGTAACATTAGCCTTTAACTGTGTACTAAAGAATTCAAAGAGAATGATATCAACATCAGGAATCAATAGAAGATATAGAAAAAATAATTTAGAACATATAAGTAGGCTCTTATAAAAGAATAAAGTTAGAAAGAATATTAAGAGAAATATACAAGTAGCATCTGCTTATGAATGCTTTCCCTAACTAATACACTTCTAAATAGTGAATCTTACACTGTATAACAAGCTTCTTTGAAAAATCTAGTGAATAGATTACAAAGCTCCTTAAGAGCCTCTGACAACACTATACATTTCAGATAATGCATTCTGAAGATATCTCTCAAGTTAAATCTTATGATTGAAGCTACTAACTGATAATCATCTCACTGGCTTTTCCCAGACTTGTTAGAACTCTCTAAAACTTGTTCAAAAGTAATAGTAGGTACTAACAACACTCATTTGATAAAATAGAAGTACAAAGATTGGACTCTATTTTATTTTATTTTCTTTCATTCAATTTATTTTCTGTTTTCCATTTTTAGAACTAGGAATAGGGTTTGGTGTAACATCACAGACTATAGTTATACTATCACATGGTTATATGTTATGATAGAAAATAATAAAAGCTTCTGGAAAAAATGATGTCATATAATGTATTATACACATGTTGACCTTAAGGTAGATACATGGTCATTTAGGATAGGTTAACATAGTAGTGCACAGACTAGTAGCCTAAGGTATATAAGGTAGATAATCCTATACAGAGTTCTCTATTGAGTTTTCTTATGTTAACCTAATATAAGATTCTTCTTATTGACCAACAGTGAGGTCTTTGAGTTGTAACAGTGGGTGTATTTGGATAGGGTTTTCTCTTTTTACTCCTTTCCACTTGTGTCTTATATATTAGTCTAAAAATACAAAGAATGGAACTAGAGAATGAAGACTAAAACTATAATGAAGTTCTTTGAGGCCTTATGATTACATAGCTATTTCTTCATTTGCAACCCAATCTTGATCAGATAATTGATCTCTACCTATAAGAATCTAGTCTATTCCCTCTTTACTATTTCTATGGCCACTTCTTCTTATTTGTCCATTTTAGATTATATTAGCATCTGATCTAGTACATTTCTTTCTTATTTAACCATCTGAATATTTGTAACTTGATAAGACTCTTTTGCAAGTGTATGCTCTTTATAGTTAGTTATTTGTAAGTGGTGTTTCTGATTTCTAGAAATTCCTTCTAGTTGAGATTTGGTTTGGTTAATGGCTACTACGCTGTTTCTTGATTGCTATTCACTTGAGAAAACCTAAAGCATTATCTAGAAGTGTAAGTTCTTTTTGCTAATACTTTCAAAGAGGTCTTATATACTTAAAAACCTTAGAAGATTACTTGTTTTTGTGAAAAAGCATTCTCTTGCATAACACCATTATTCTATCTATTATTATATACCAAGTCCACCCATCCAAAAAACACATTCCTGCAGTGATACTCCTCATCAACACCTAATCTAAAAGCTTACCTTTCATAGCAGCCACTTTTCTTGCAACATGTTCACATGGTGGTGATGCAACAATCTAGAGATTTTGTATTCTATAATGGAGATACTTCTATCTGACTCAGTCTTTCATGGCAGAGTCATACTCCTATCAGTATTTCAACACTGAAACCTCTGCTTGGGGCAATAGGGGCTATACCACTGAAATCCTAAGCATCTCCTATAGTATATACCTGTATATAAGACTAGTAGTTACACTGTAATTTGCCAGTCTGATAATCAATGAAGATAACTTTTTATTGAACTTGATCTCCAGTGTTCAACAGTAACACATCAATCAGTACTCACTCCCATTTTGGACTTCTTTCTTTTATTGGAAATTGTAACCATGTGGCAGACAGACAGCACAGTACATAAGCTGAAGTCAAGGTCATTCCACAAGTTTGTATATCTTTGAGTCCATCTTGTGGACTTTAACCCCCAGTATGAATCATGTCTGATATTTATACAACATTCTTACTATATACTTTTAAGCCTCTCTTTAAATTCTGCCACTATATCACATTTTATTTCAGCCACATCTGCTCCAACCCATAGATAATACTTTTCTTCTCATTTATACTTCCCAACTTTTTCTAATACAAATCATCTCTCTTTATTCTCCCTTATATATTCTTGCTGGCCCTTTGCTAAACTCTATGGACTTTTATCTCTGATATCCAAGGATTACTAGTAAACTAGAGTAACTCACTTAGTGGTTTCATTTCAGATAACTATTCTAGGTATCATATCTAGTATATAAACTAGTAGTTTACACTGTATTAGCTTTATTCTAAAAATTAATCAAAACTGACACCTTCTTCCAATGTTAGCAACAAAATATCTTGCCACCTTCTGATAATCTCAATCTACTAAAGTTCATCAAGTTCTTTTCTGAAATATGTGACCAGTATAACTTGTAGAGGTACAGCACACAAGCTAAAGTCAAAGGTTGTTCTGACTTTATCTTTTGTGTTCTTGGATAATACACAACTAACTATTTTGGACTTTTAAGATATTTCATTAGATCTCAGATAATAAGGTGTGAATCATATCTAATACACCACTTTCTTTGCATTCTCCAAGTCCTTCTTATTCTTCCAAGTATTATTTTCTGCTGTAAATACCTTCTATTGTACTAAATACTTTACCACTCTTCTTATTTTTATTTTATTTAAAATTTTTTCTACCTTTTATTCTTCAACTTCATCTATCTCTACTAGTTTTACTTCCTCTACTTTCTGTCTCTCCACTTGCTCTCTATATCTTACTACTTAACTGACATTTACAACCAGCTGAATTCTCATTGAAGTTGGTAGTTGACTGCATTAGTAGTTTCTATCTTGTTAATAATATGTAGACTAATATATTGATCCACTAATTTCTTTGCCAGTCTTTCTTTGAACACCAGATCTTTATACTCAATATTACTTCATCCTCCTTCTTTTACTTCTTAGTCTCTTTTCTTCTCTTATCTACTTGCTGCTTTATCTCTTTCTATGCTTTTCTCAATGTTGCTTCTGTTTTCTCTTGTACTTTCTTCATCCTTTCTGCAAATTCCATTGTCTTTGCTACTTTTTCCTTCTTTCTAATGTCTACTTCCATCCTCATTTTTCTACCTTAATTTACTATAAATTAAGATACCTTAGTTGCTGAATGTGTTTTATTGTTAACTGCAAATTATGTTGTTGTTAGCTATTCTAGTTAATTCTTCTGTCTATGATCTATAAGGAACTAGAGATATTGTTCCAACTGCTAATTCATTTGTTCTGTCTGCCTATCTCTTTGTAGTTGAAAGGATGTCAACAACTTCATTTCAATTCCTAACATTCTGTTTGGCTCTTTTGTTAACTCCACTGTAAACTGAGGTCTCCTATTTAAAATCACACTCTTCAGCAATTTATACAACTTTCACATATTATCTCTGAATGCTATTTTATTTTTCTTTTCATTTTTATTTTTAACTTAAGATTAGAGTTTAGCATGATGTCACACATCTGTTATATGTCACAGTAGAAAAACATAGAAAGTTCTAAGATAATAATATTATATTATGTGTATATGTCAACAGTATGTATTATGTATACTCTTTAGAATAGGCTAGATTGAGTATAGCATGGACCAATAGCCCAGTGTATATAAGGTAGATATCTTATACTTAGAAACTCTATTGAGTTCTCTTGTATTTACCTTAATATAAGGTTTTTCTGTTGACTTCACTTTATAAGTCTTCAATTGTAACATAAACAACCTTGCCAAGTTTTCTGCCAATGTTCCTTCTATTATTGCCACAAAATTTGCTATTTTGGACAACTTATTATGAATGTTATAACTTAAGGCTCAAGAGTTAGAACTAAAAGTTAAACCTTGGATTGGGTTAATTACAAGATAACTTAATAGAGTTTCTAGTACAATGTGTTTACCTTATATACTATCCTTGTTAGTTCTTGTTTACTACTATATATAACCTACTCTAAAGACTATATATGTCATATGCAAGTCCACCCATCCAGAAATTACATTCTTGCAGTGATATCACCTCCTAATTATACAAGCTTACCTTTTACGGTAGCAATCTTTATCACAACACATCTTATAGTGGTGTTACAACCATCTGGATATTTTTTCTTCTATGGTAGAGATGCTCTTATTTAACTTGGTCTTCCATGATAGAGTTACTCTTATCAGTATCTCAATACTAAAACCTCCACTCAGAGTAATAGGAGCTATACCACTGAAATTCTGAGCATCTCCTATAGTAGGAACTCATTATATAAGACTAGTAGTTACACTGTAATTTGCTAGTCTGATAATCAATGAAGATAAATTCTTATTGAACTCAATCTCTGGTATTTAATAGTGATATACCAAATCAGTACTCACTTCCATCTCGGACTTCTTCCTATTCTCTGAAATTACGACCACATGGTAGATAGACAGCACAGCATATAAGCTGAAACCAAGGTTGTTCCATGAGTCCACATATCTCCAAGTCTATCTTGTGGACTTTTACCTCTAGTATAAACTGCGCCTAATAATATATAAATCTTGAGGCCAATATGTGTTAAGTATATTATATGATATTATCATTCCAGAAGCTTCTACTCTATTCTCTTATAACCATGTGATTGTGTGACTGTGACATTATGCTAAACCCTAACTCTAAATAAAAGAGAAACAAAAATGAAGACAAAATAAAAAGAAAATAAGAAAAATAAAAATGAAATAAAGTCCAATATTTACAACTCTAACAACAAACTACCAGAATTGTATCTTTTCTAGCTACTAATGGCAACTTTGTAATGAAGTCTACTATCAAATATGTCTATGGTCTCTCTGATATTTTATTTGCCATCAACTTCTCCACTAGTATCTTTGTATGATTCTTCATTCTTAAACACATATTATATCCATCTATATATTTTCTTATGTATTTTGTTATTCTTGGCTACTAGTAGTTCCTCATTACCAACTATATTGTCTTCTATCTTCCTTTATGTCTAGCTACTGGTATATTATGGTACAGCTAGATTATCTCCATTCTTAACTTCTCATTCTTTAACATATATACTTTTTTCTTTCAATACAAAATAATTTTACTCCTGCCTTCTTCTGCATCTCTTTAACTACTCTAATGACTTCCTCATCCTTTCCTCTAGCTATTTTTATTTTTTCTAGTATATTTACTTCATGGACATCTATTACTATTTCTTCTAAGTTACAAATCCATTCTTCTTTTATTAGTTTTTGATTTTCATTGTCTTTTTCTACTCCTACTTTTCAGTTTGGTCTTCTTTTAAGTCCACCTGTTTTTTCCATCTTTATTCCCAGTATATATTTTAAGGTAAAGTCAAATCTTGACAAGTATAATGCCTAACAAGCTTGCCTTTGGTTCAACTTTTGTACTTTCATGAAATATCCTAAATTATTATAGTCTAGATAAAATTTGAAATTGAACTTGATACCCTCTAACAAGTGCCTCCAGTTCTCTAAACCTTTGACCACTGCCAATATTTATTGTGGATTTTGCAGCTCCTCTTTGTCTCATCAAGAGATTTTGAGAGATAAGTCTATTTTCCATCTTCACACTTCATAAATAGCATCTCTCCCATTGTATAGTCTGAAACATCAACTTCTATTCTCATTTTTTATCTAAGTCTGGTACTACTAACACTGGTTTTTTTGTAAATTCCTTCTTTGACTCATTAAATGCCTTTTTCTTCTTCTCCATCCAATCCCACTTCTGATCATTCTTTACTAAGTTATATAATAGCCCAGCTATAGATGCAAAATCTTTTATGAACTATTAGTAGTAGTTTGCCAGTTCTAAGAAATTTTATACATTCTTAACCTCTTTTGGAGTTTGCCAATCCAATACTCCTTTCATCTTCTCTTTCTCTATCTTAATTCTCTCAGGTCTGATTACCACTCCCAAGAATTCTATCTCTCTCATCTTCCACTTGCACTTCTCTGGTTTCATATACCTATTTTCTACCAATCTTTTTACTACTTTCTTCATTACTTCATTGTGTTCCTCTTCTTTCTCCATTCCTACAATTGTATTGTCAATGAAGCTTGCCACTTCTCCAGTATTGATCAAGTCCCATAGGATCTCATTCATCATTGTTTGAAAAATAGCTGGAGAATTGGTTAGTCCAAAGAACATAACTATAGGTTCAAATGACTCTTTCAGAGTTGTGAATGCTACCTTCCACTCATCTCCTTCTTTGATCTACATGTTATTATAACCCTATTACAAGTCCCACTTTGTAAATAGTTTCTTAGTACCTATATTATCTACAATATCCAAGATTAAAGATAAAGGGTGATTGTTTTTAATAGTCCATTCATTTAAATATCTATAATCCTGAACTATCCTCTTTTTACTGTCACTTCTACAAAAAACACTAGTGCCATTTGAGGCAACTTTGAATATCTAATATATCCTTTCTCAATTGTTCTTTGATGAACTCACATATCTCTTCTCTTTCTTCCCTTGACAATGAATACATCTTTTTCTTTCTCAGCACAAACCCTTCCTTCACTTCCATCACATGATTTCACAGCTTCTTTGTTGGAATTCTCTTACTTGCTTTCTTGTTAAAGATATGGATTCACTTGTAAAACCTTTGAGAAACCAATTTCTTGGCCTCTTCTCCAAACTTTGCTACTTCTTCTTCTTTATCCCAAATCTTCTATTCTTCTGCCACTTTTTTCACTTTCATCATTCTCTCCTTTTTTGGTTTATTCTGTTTTTTTTCTTGATTTTTTCCTTTCTCTTCTTTTTTCTTTTCCTCTTTCTGCTTCTACCATCCTGGATTTCTTTGTTTTAGTCTCCACTACTTCCCACACTTATCTGGACATCTTGTCATCTTCATCTTCCCTATTCCCTAGTCAATCTCAGAATTGTGGCAAGCTAGCTATAGCATTTCTAAAATTACACTCCACTTCTGTTCTCTAATTGTGTTAGACACAGTTTACACCTCATTTATCCAAGATCTAGTAGGACATTTCAGAAGTCCAGGATAAGTAACTATACATTATCTGAGAATGTAGAATATGGATTGAAACAACCTTTAGCTTCAGCTTATATGCTACACCTCTATAAGTTGTATAGATCACATATTTTGGATTGGGACTCAGGGACTTAGAGGGTGGAAAACCACTAGAAAGGCGAGGTATGTCATTACTAATATCAGAAGAGGAGTGCTAGTTTTAGTTGATTTTCAGAATGACTACTACAGTATAGACTACTAAATTATATACTAGTTAGTATACTTAGAGTAGCTATCTGGAATGTAATTACTAAGTGAGTTACCCTAATTTTTAGTGATTCTCAGATATCAGAGAATGGAGGTCTATAGAGTTAACTTAGACCAGCAAGAACATTCAAGATGGAATAAAGATATTTGATCTATACTGAAAGAAATTTAAGAAGTATGAATGAGTGAGTATGAGTTATCTGTGGGTTAGAATGGATATGGTTGGAAATACAAAATATAACAAATCACATCAATCTTTGTTCTCTCTCTGTGCTCTTGATAATAAATATTGACTTTTACCATATATTTAATCAGTCTCTCTTTATTGAATCTATATTTCTCATATATATTGGTCTTTTTATTTCCTTCAACCTTGCTTCCTAATTAACTCAAAACTCATAACTGGCCCTATTGCCTCACTATCTAACAATATCTCTACTGTTACTCCTTTCTGTATATTAATCCTCTTAAGCCTAATCATCACTATTACTTTTCTTAGTATGTTCTCATTGTTTAGGTTGCAACAGGATGTATTATCTATTAATCTAGTGATTTTTGTAAATCTATTACTACTATCAGAGCCTAGTTGAGAGCTACCAGACTTTCTTTTCTATTTAAATTATTATTATTGTTGTTCCCATATTTAAGCTTTCTTTCTCATTCCACAATTCTCCAATTTCTACAATTTCTTGCCAAATGTCCAAATTCTCTACAACTATAACAGTTCCTTTCTCTATCTATATCCATAGTATATATATCATATATAGTCTACTGAATCTTCTGTCTTTTGGGCCAAACTTGAGGTTAAGATATTTCTTACCTTGAGATCTCTTTGATTTTTGTCAATATGTTTGTTCTCAGTGTTAAAAACCCTGTCTTCTTTCTCTCTCTCTTAACTTTTCCTCTTTTCTCTTACTCTTCCTTTAATATCTGTCTAAATTTGTTGCTTATTCATACTACTGCTTAATGTTCCTTAGGGGATGTTCTGATTTTTATCTGATTACCTCATTCATTTCTCTCTTGAACTCTTCTATCAATGGTCTTCCCTCATACTCTTTTGCTGCTTTTCTGAACTTCTGTATAAATTCTTCTATTATCTTTGACTCTTGTTCTACTCTCTATAATTCCACCATCTTTATCATCTTATTATATTTCTCACTGAATTCTTTCTTAAAAATTCTTCTACTATCACATATTCCAAAATTTTACTTTCTAAGTTCTTCAAAATATTCTTTTTCCAAATGTTTACTAAATTTTTCTATACATATGACAATACCCACTGAATTTGTTTTTCAACTGAAATGTCTCTCATACTCATCCTGATATTAAGCTTATATACTGTCAAAAAAACCCAATATTCTGCTTGTCTCTCTATTGAATGTTAGTGGCTTAGCCATATTCATATTTGACCTAGTGTTAGGTCAGGGAATTTACACTACTACCTCTCCTTCTACTTTTCTTGCTAGCAATGTCTAGATCTGTGCATATACTGCTACTATTTGCTTCTGATACTGTCTGATAACTTGTTCAAAATTGTTTGAACCATGTTAACTCATATTGTGGTACAGGAGTGGAGAATCAATTAAGGTAGGTGATAATGAAAGTAGTAGTAGTGTAGGAAGAGAAAATGTATAAAGAGATAGAGTGGAACTGGTGCTGGTTTTCTTTTTTGACTCATAATCAGAACTTAACTCTATTTTGGTAAATATTAGTGATATCAAAGTTGAAGATAGTAAACTCTATTTATTTTTATATTTTTGGACATAGGGTTAAGAATTAGCATGATGTTACAAAATTGTCCATTGCTTCTCTCTCTTATACTACTATCTTGTATGGTGATATCTAACAGAAAAATTGCAAATAAATCTATTTTTAATTCTTCAGCTATGTTTAGTCCCAATGATTCTAACAATGTATCTGAGGATATTACTATGAACAGCCCTAGAGGCAGGTCTAATACTTATAGCAAGACCTCCTCCCAGTCAAACTCTACTGTATCTAGCTTTTCTAATGTTTCTAGCATTAATCATGGAACATATATAGAAATTCAGAGCGATGACCCTAACTAGGCCAACCAAACTAACACTGTTATTTTCAACATCTCTCTCCTCTCTCAAGTTGAAGAGAAGAGCAACAACTATGTTTTGGCAAACAGCAATCTATAAGGTCCCACAACATGTATGGACCTCACTTCCAACTTATGTTCCACTTCCAATCAAACTGACCTAAGCCTCCCCTCTTTATCATATACAGAGCTCCAACTTACAGATGTTAAGTCATGGAAAGGCTGCACATAGCCTATTTCTATCTTTGGCAGAATGAGTATATAAGACATTGACATCAATAATATCAAGACATCACTCTCACACATCTCAGACTTCATTGTGGACTAATATATTAAAAACAACAGGGAAATCAACATTCCTTGTTTAGAAGGTTTTGGCAAAGTTGCTTTTGAATCTGTAAAATTCATTTATAAAGAAAAATAGGACAATTTACTTGCAGGAGATGGTTCTAAATTGTTCTGTAACATTATCAGGGAAGAATTTACTGTTAAGGTTTCCACCACCCTAGCAAATAGAAAAACCAATCACTTTCCTCTCTAAAATCCATGGAATTCACCAACATTTTCCCTCTCAAATCAACCAAAGAAGAAGGATCCAAACCCAAATTAGTCAATAAATCAGAAAAAGATAAATCCATTAACTTATCCCCCAAACTGGCTCGCACCTATGCTTAAGCCTTATTTGTCAATATTTGGGATATTTTCAAGTTGAAAGAAAGCTTCTCCAAGCTGTCTGACAAGAAGATCAAGGAAATTTACAAAATGGTCAACAACTTAAATATTCTGAAACCCAAACTAAATATGACAACTAAAGGCCTATTACACAAGCAGATCATTATTCCTATAAGTGGTAATAACATCAAAATTTTCATGGCTACTTCTAATGACCATGTCACCAATATCAACTGGTCGCTTAAAAATATCAAATCTGATATTGCTATTGACTTCATCTGTCCAGATCATAGAGGACTCATTCTTGTCTCCAACAAAGTCATAGTGCAGTCTGATATAAGTATTATTAGCAATCACATTAAGAATACTAGTAATATAAATACCAATTATATCCAAAAGAGCTGACTTCCCCAATCTAAGTCATACCTCAAAATCTTGGAACTTCCTTATCTGATCAAAAATACTAACATACCAATGGATGCAGAGGTTATTAAGAGCATTATCAAGTCAACCTACATCTTTAACAATATCAAGGTAATTTCAAAACCTTATGTATGCAAGGTTTTGCCCAAGTTAGACATGACCATCATTTGGATAGATATCTGGGATTTGCAGAATGGCTCATTGGCTATGAAAATTATCAATAGAAGTTTTAATATAGCAAGCTTTATTATATCAGTTAAGAGTGCCAATATGAACCCTAGCATCCCACAGTGCAAGAACTACTAGAAGTGGGGGCACATGACATTTGCTTGTCATTTCCAAGGATCATGATGTGTCAAATGCAATGGTCCACAAAAATCCAAACACTACCACCACTTTAGATGGTATTGCAAGGCTAACTTCAAGATGAATCCTCCCTGTTTGGAAACAAAGCAAGGTGAACCATGCCTGTATACATTCAAATACATTAACTGCAAAGGCGATCATCAGGCTGACTCCAACTCATGCCCATTCTGATGCTACCACTTCAACTAGGAGTAGCACTCCAAGAAATATCAAGAGCATTATGAAAACTGAACTAAGTTGATGTGCTTAGCTGTGAGCAAAGTTCAAGCATGATTTTAGAATCATTAAAAATCTTCTTGCAAAATGTCTAGAAAAACAATTTTCTTATCAACACCATTCTTAAAACTCAACTTTCTACTAATGTCATCTTCATCCAAGAACCATCATAGTTCGTTATAAGAACTACTCCAAGCTCTACTAGCTGTGAAGGAGAGGAGTTATTTGGAGTTTCTAACCACCCTAACTGAGTTACTTTCTCTAGAGTATATTTACATTCTTCTGATTCCCCAAGATTCATCACATACATTAACATCCATTTCTTCTCCTTTTTGAGATTTTCTCTTAGAAATAACATTTTAAAATACAAAGACATCTCTTGCATTTCTTTTTTAAATCATGGTTCTATTTACTTTTTGATTAACATTTATTCAGATTCATCTCAATTAACTTTAAAGTATCCTGAAGTTGATATGAATAACATTCTCATTTGGACTGGTGATTTTAACATCAGAGACCATTTCTGAGATCCAAATTTTCCATACCACTTCCAGTATAGGAACATTCTTTTTGAAGTTGCCAATTCTTTTCAGTTAGAAATTTCTAAGCCTGTCAAATTTCATCCTACTAGATACTCCAATGATCCTTCAATTTCTAACTCAGTTCTAGATCTTGTATTTCTTTGACCTGGATATCCAGAGTTCAACAGCCATAGAATCTACCTAGAATGGAGGCTATCATTGGACCATACCGCCATTACTGTTGAGATACCCATTATTAAAGAACATATTCAGACTAAGAAATGTCCCTTAATCAAATGCAGTAAAGAAAAAGTGCTATTCATCAATGAGCTCATTCACTCCAGTGCCAACACTAACACATCTTATCTTTTGTATGCAAATAATTTGGAAACAATTGTTCAGAGGATTACATACAATATTGAAAATCTATGACAAAAGTACTCCAAAGTTTTCTATATCACCAAGCGCTCCAAAGCATGGTGGGATTTCAATTGCCACAATGATCTAGAGGCCTATAGGTATTCTCAACATATCAAAGACTGGAAAAAGTTTGAGAACACTATCAAAAAGACCAAACATGAATTCTTTGATCAAAAAATCAATGAGATTGCAACCAAGAAGTGTGAACTCTGGGAGCTAATAAACTGAATCAAAAAACAAAAACTTCCAGCTATTAAAACAATTCAGTTCAATAATCAACCCTGCATCAAACTAGATAATCTATGGAATACACTACATGAGTTCTTTAATTTGGCTTAAAATTGTCAAATTGATCCAAGTCTTCTAGACAAAATATCTGATAAGAAAATATGTCTGTGGTCCTCTTTTTTCAGGGAAGAGCTCAAATGCACTATTGAAAAATACAGTAACTCTTTAGCCCCTAGACCAGACAAGCTTTTATGGAAGCATATCAAGATGATTGTCAAAAACTCTGAATGTTCATCCAAATTTATCGACATTACTAATGCCTGCATTAATCTAGGACTGTGGCCTTCTCACTTCAAGACATCTACTACAGTCATTATTTCCAAGCCAAACAAGTCATCATATGACTCCTCTAAATTCTTTTGCCTCATTGTATTTCTAAACATATTGGATAAGTTATTTGAGAAAATAATAAGCAAACAACTTCGATTTCACTTGTTATTCAATAACTTTATCCACTCTTGTCAACTAGGTGGGCTCAAAAAACAATCTACTATCAATGCTGGGGTTGCTCTTATCTACTTTGTCTAATCAGGTTGGGTTAAAAACTTAACCATGAGTATGCTGGCTTTTGACATTGCTCAGTTTTTTCCTTCACTCAACTATCATCTCTTACCACTTATTCTTAACAAAGTAGGCTTTGATTCAAAAGTTTCACTCTTTTTCAAAAATTATCTTACAGAAAGAAAAACTAAGTATTTATAGAACAAATTTTCTTCTCCTTTTTGTAATGTTGACATTGGGATCAGTCAGGGCTCTGTCTTTTCACTCATTTTATCTGCTCTATATCTTTTCCCTATTCTTTATATTCTAGAAAAATACTTATTAAATTTAAGAATTCCAATCTCCATTCTTTCATTTGTTGATGATGGTCATTTAATATCTCAAAACAAATCTATCTAGGTATCTAATACAAATTTATTTTGTAGTTACAATATTGCTTCTTCCCTTCTTTCTAAGTTTGGTTTAGTTGTTGAGCATGGAAAGTTTGAAGTCTTCTACTTTTCCAGGTCACATGGGATCTTCAATTCTTTCCCACTAGACCTTATATCTCTTGAAGGCCCTGTTCTTCATCCCAAAAACATATAGCATTATCTTGAATTCTTCTTTGATTGAAAATTATCTTTCTACCAGCACATCAACTTTTATGCCAACAAAGCTATATCAATGGTCAAATGCATAAAAATGCTCAGCAATTTGACAAGAGGGTTAAACCTACTTTAGGAAAAATGTCTATATAGGAGCTGTGCATTACCTATTGCTTTCTATGACTCTCAACTGTGGTACTATAACAATGCACCACTTTATTACCCTCTCAAAAGTCTTGGAAAAATATAGTGAAAGGCAGCCCTATAGATTACAAGCATCTTTTGTATATCACCATCAATGGAAGTTGAAGCTATCATAGGACTCATACCTATCAACCTCCAGCTCAAGAAACTAAATCAGAGATTCCACCTATGAAAGTGGTTTCATCCTCCCAATCATATTATCAAGCTGATTCTCTCCACCAATGATTCTCAAGAATAAGTCTAGTATAGGCTATCTATCAAAAGTCTTACTAGCAAACAGAGGCTCAGTCTTCAAAGCCCTCTAATCAATATGGATAACAGTGGTAAAGAATATGTTTTATTTTTTTCACACTTTGACCAGGAATTCTCTCCTGGGAACATACTTATTGACACTGTTTCTTATCAATTTTCTTTTTACTACCATCCTTGTAATATCAACAATCATATCAAAAATCTCAACAATATAGTTATCAAAGTCTCATCAATTCCAACATTATCTATTGTTATTTCAGATATGAGCATCAGAAACAGCATTGCTACCTCAATATTCCATGTTTACTTGTATAATAAGCCCATTATCAAGAATATTTATTAAGCCATAAATGTCACTACTACTGAGGCTGAGTTGTTCACCATCAGGTGTGGGATCAATCAAGCTGTTGTCACTCCAAATATTGAGAATATTATCATCATCACTAACTCCATCCATGCTACTGAAAGAATCTTTGATTCTTTGCCTCATCTATATTAAACATACTCTACAGCTATCTCTAAAGAGTTCCAGAAATTCTTCAAAGTTAGTATCAACAATCACATCAATTTCTAGGACTATTCCAGCAAAGTTAACTGGCCTCTACATACAGCAGTTGATTGTGATACCAAAAAGTTTATTACTTCTCTATCCTTCCCTTGTAAATTATCTTGGGATTTCTGCAAAAGTCATAGAGACAAATCCATTCTCAACTCTTAGAAAATGACTTTCCAAACATCCGACTTCAAGGGAAGACAATTCCTTGAACTACTTGACAATGACCTCAATCCTCTTGAACTGTCTACCAAGAATGGGGGCCTATGGCTCAAGCTCATAGACCACTCTAACTCTTTTTGTGCAAGAGCTACAAGAGTGATAGTCAACCACACTCCTATTGGGAAATATTAGCTTAGGTTTTTCCCTAGGAAAAACTTTATATGCCTATGTGGTGCTTATCCTATAGAGTCAAGAAGGCATATCTTGTATGAGTGTAAACAATTCAACAACTATTGGAATCTGAGAAGGGATACAATAGCTCATCTTATTCTTTTCCTAGAATTTAACAGTAGTATATTCTTCTTCAAGGATGGCTAGGTGTAGCCATTTGGTTTATTGCACTTCAACTTTTCTCTTCTTCTTTTTGTTCTTTTTCTCTCTTTTTCATCTCTCTTTTTCTATAGTCTCTTTGTCATTTCAGTATGCATGTGCATAGTTACAAAGTAGCTACCATAGTCTGCTCTTTTTTTTTTTTTTTTTTTTTTTTTTTTTAAAACCAACATTTTTTACACGCACCCCTTTTGCGTGCCGTCGGTGCTCTTTTT
>JAJOHK020000556.1:0-23418 GCA_022457215.2 Leucocoprinus gongylophorus | reverse complement strand
AAAACATCATCCAAGGAAATATGAAAAACCAAGCACATTATATCCAAATACTATTAGTTGATGAATTGGACAAGTACAAAGGAAAAAGAAATTCTCAAGTAGATGATTATATAAAGATAATCCAAGATACATATCAAGATACACATTGAGACATGGAACAATTTATGGTAGTTAACAAAGGAAGATAAAGAGAAGACAGAGTACAAGATGAAAAAGTATTTCTGTACAAACCTTACAATATACCATCAAAGTCAAGCAGACAAAAAATCTCTGAACTAATATTCATATAAAATCAAGTCAACAATCTAAAGAAGGCTATGAAATTATTACAAGCTTCAGTAAAGACCATATCATTCTATCCACTATCATATTACAAGACTCTTCAATCCAATGGAGAATAAAATGAGTAATACTGGAAAGAAATCACCTATCAAAAAATGAACTACTTACTTGTTTGTGATATCTGAATCTTGGGTGTACTCTCAGAGGTCTAGAAGTAATTCAGAAGTTCAATAATAATGACAATAATAATTAAGATCAATAAGAATAATTTATAAAAACTGATGAAAATTAATAATAAATAATATTGTTAAGTTTGAGATCTAATCCTTAGATACAGAAGTATTTATACAAAATAGTAATGGTCTGTATGCAAGCTATTTCCATCATATTGTTGTAGCAACCACTAGACTGATTTGTCCAATGATCTCACTAATGAGTAAAGCTCAAAGTAGGCTATAATGTGGGAATTCACAAGAGAACTTGACAAGGAGTCTCTGCTAAATTAGAGTCCTATATATACAAAACATACTTGGTCTGTGCTACCAATACTTAAGCCTACCCTTATGTCTATGCCTTTACCTCATATCTGCCTTAAGGCCACCATGTTGTATACATGTGTCCTAATGTCATCTTCTAGATTCTTCCACCACCTTCTAGGCCTATAACATCACATTATGTAACATGTCATGTGACTGCAGTATCACATGTCTCTTCATTATCCAAAACAAAAGAAAAAGAAAAAGAAAACAAAATTCCTATAAAGTCAGAAAATAAAAGAAAAAAGAAAATAAAAATTATTCATGTCCAAAGTATCCCATAACACATATGATCAAAAATTATATCCGATAGGGGCTGTCATCCATCATAGCAGCTGTCAGGCTAATTTTAGAAGATAACTAATTATGTTACTATATTGATATGCTTGTATCTCTATTAATACTTATTATTTTGAGATATACCATATATTATCAGAAATGGTTTGATGAGTACTTTCCAATATGAGTCTAATTATGTGAATCGATCTAGCCATTCATGAGATATTAGCCTACAAAACTTTTACAGTTACTGATGGCCTGATATCTCAGTTGTTTGTTATTACTTTTGTACATTCCATATATGTGCAGATAGCCCTTATTTGTTGCTTTCCAGTACAACTTAGTTTATGAAGATTAGTCTACTGGTTATGAAGATACAAGCTGAATGAAGTTTGTGACAGAGTGGACTTACAGTCTACTGTTTATAGCTTTTTTAATAAATTTTCATATTGTATTAAGGAGAATAACAGGCCAAAATGTTTTAGAAATATTATATAATGGCTTGTTAGACTTTGGAATAATAATTAACATTGACATTTTAAAATAAGAAGACTGATAACTGAGATCAATGCATAAATTCAGTATATTAACAATATTAGCAACACACTTAGTATTATTTATTAAAGCCTTAAGATAACTTTAAGAGATATGGTCTGGATCTGGTATAGATAAACCACTACATTTATTGATAGCATTGATAAATTTGGCTTTGGAGAAAGAAGATCATTTTGCTTGTTAGTGCAACAGAATTTCATCCAGAAGTTAAAGATTGATTAGTTTGTCTTGAACTGTATTATAGAATTGATAAAATGCTTACTACAGATTATTCAACTTGTTGTAAGAACACCTATTGAACTTGATGGCTTTCATAGCTGGTAATTTGTGTTTCTTAATCCAATTCATCAAATCTCATAGTCTTTTGTTGGTCAATGTAATTTTCTGAATTCTGTTGTCAAAAAATATTTGTTTAGCTATTTTTACTTTTTTTCTGTATTTAATCCAGTCTGTTCTTCTTCTAGATATTCAATACTTAGTCAGATCCCTATTGCATTCCTTATTTCACCATGCTTTAGAGTATTTAGTAATGTTGATATATTTGGAATATTTGTACTAAAGCTTCTTTGCAATAAAAGTGAACTCTTGAGTTACTTCTTCTAGTATTTTATAATCATAGATATTTGTTATATTGATACAACTTATTCTATTCCTTAGTTCATTGATAAATTCTTTTTCTTCTTTACTATTCTTAACAATAGCTTGTTTTCCATCTTAAATAGTTTCTTTTTCAATAATAATGTAGACTAATAAAGAAGTGTGGCCAGGTGGACTTTGAGGGTCTAGTGAGATCATGTGATCGTTAAATTCCTCTACATTTGTATGGAGAAACATTAGATCTAATACCCAATTTGAATCTTAAGGGTTATCTATATATTAAGTATATACTTGATCAATAGGCAATAATAGTTCTAGATAGAAACTATTAGCTATTTCCCTAAGTGTATCCACATGTGTCAAATAATGTGAATATGAGAGGTCCCAGTTGTTATCTCTAATACTTAAATCTCCTATTATATAAGACATTATTCAAATTCACCTTAGTATTTTTTATATACTTTAAGGCAGATTGTTGATCATCTAAATAAATATTAATAATAAAACACATAATACTGCAATTAAAAAAAGAAATGATATTTATATCTCTATGATTAAAAACATCTTTTCTAAGTGAAAAACATAGCTTTATTAACCTGATATTAATGTAAGTGAGAACTCTTGGATGATTGTTCTCAATATGCAATAATCTCATAAATATAGTCTATAACAGATAATTGAGAGCTTCTACAATATCTTCTTCTTCCTCAGATATATAGCTTAGAATACTATGAATGATCAACTAGAAAAGTTCTTGAATAAAAATATTTTAAAGAATTTTAGAATCATTGTTTTATCCTGCTTACAGATAAGCAAATTGAATCCTCCTCACTTCTTTCTCTCTTACCACCATCTTGTATGGTAGCACCTATAAGAGAATTAGTGAATAAACATTTTCCTACTACAAAAATTAGTTCCATAATCACGTCTCATTATCAAGCTTTTACATTGCCAACTGTATTCCTTTCAAGGAGCATAGGGATGGACTTTCTTGCAGAGCCTTCTTCTGATAATTTCAATGAGATGAGGGATAGACCTCTTTCAACTAATAGAAACATCTTTAGGGACTCGTCAATGTCCTCTACAAAATCCTCAGTTGCATACCATAAAAGGATAGCAAACAACAATACTATGGATGTTGATGACAAAAAGGTAGATGTCTCTCTTACTCTGTCTTATAAGACAGACCAGAAGAAAGCACTTCATATCAGCAAGGCAGCTGAACATTAGGCTAATACAAAGACTAAATGCAATAACCTCATGTCAAGCAACTCAAACCCTCAACATGTTCTTAACAAAGAGCATCAACCCAACACCACATGTGGCACAACCATCCAAATGGAAGACAACAACATTATCAATATCCAACTCCCTTATGATTACCAAGTGCCAACTAAACCAGATTTCTAGAATAGTAACTTTCACCCCATTTCTTTGCACAGCTTAATGAAATACATTACCTCAGATGCTAAAAATATCAAAGATTCCTTAAATTTTATAGCCAGGTACATCGCTAACAAACAGGTAAACTCTTCTAAGGCAAATGACTTGGAGGACTTTAACAATATTGGAGAATTTATTTGGGACTTTATCTCTTTGGTCTACCATGCTAACTGGGATGTGTTATGAACTTAAATTCTTAGAGTAGGATAAAAGAACAACTCTTGTATTGAGTAACATAAGAGAACTTGATAGAAATCCCTTTACAAAGTAGTCTATCTTATATACTACTATCAATAGTTCATGCTCACTACTGTGCACCCTACCCTAAATGACCATGTGTAGACCATGAGGCCAGTATGTGTTGTCCATGCTGTATGATGTCACTTGTTCTAGAACCTTCTACTAAATTCTCCTATGTCTCATGATCAGTCTTGTGACTACACCATCAACTTGTGACTGATGTGACAGAATAACCAATCAACCCTAACCCTAGTTGTTCTAAAAATAGAAAATAGAAAAATAAATCGAAAAGAAAAGAAAATAAACCAAGTCCAACTTTCTCGATCTTGACAGGATGCCCTATATGCTGACAATCAATCAAATTCTCTTAGGAAGGAAATCATATCTAAATTCACCTCTAAGATCACTCCAACTTCTGGTAAAAACAATAAGAAAACCATCAAGTATGTTCCGGCAAACATTGAGAAAATCCCTTTGCCTATCCCGGCCAAGTCCTAGAAAGAGATCAACATTATTTCAAAATACTTCAAAAATAACAAATCAATGGCTGAACCTAAGAAGTCCACCATATCTTACACTCAAGCTTTCAAACAGACTGCAAGTACTTTTGAGATAATCAAAATTAAAGAGGCATTTCCATTTATTAGCATGAAGAAAATGGATCTGATCTATAACATCATCAAAGGCACTCCAAAGCTAAAACCCTGCATCCAGATGACCATGAAAGGTCCTTCTAGAAAACAGGTAATCATCCCAATGAGCAATGATAACAATGCCAAGTTCATGAGAAATTCAGCTACTCATATTGCTAACATCAACAAAATCTTAAGAAATGCAAAATTGGAGGTCTTGGTCGACTTTATCCACTCAGATTCTTTAGGCATTACTGTGGTTACTAATAAAGTCTTTCTACAGTCTAATCTACAGATGATCAACTATTATGTCAAAAATGCTGAGGACATTGATGCCTCTCAAGTTGATGCTCCTTATCTTCCCTAGTCAAAATTCTATCTTGAAATCATAGAAATCCCATATTTCCCTCATAGCAACTCTCAGGATCATCTCACCTCCAACAATGTTAAAAGTATCTTAAAACAAAATCAAATTTTCAACAATATCACCTTAGTGTCCAAACCAAGAGTCATCAAGATTTTGCCCAAGTTAGATATATCTATCATCTAGATAGATATTTGGAATGTCCAAAGTGGCAGCAGAGCTAAAGGTCTCATCAACCAATGCTTTAATATTAGTAAATACATAACAACTATTCAAGGTGCTAATATGAACCCTGGAGTACCGCAATGCAAGAATTGCTGGAAATGGGGGCACTCGACATTCTTGTATAGAATCTAAGGTTCTAAATGCATTAAATACAATGGACTATACAAGTCAGAAAACCATCATGAATTTGGATAGTGCCACAAGGCAAATGAGAAGACAAACCCTTTGTGCCTTGAAATAAATAGAGGAGAGCCATGTCCACACACATTTAAATACTCCAACTGTTGGGGTGATTACCAAGCTGATTCAAATCTCTGTCTGTTCTGGAGACACAGGTTTAATAGAGAGTGGCACCAGAAAAAATATACTGAGATCTGTGAAAACAGATCCAAATCGATTCATTCAGTCATGAATGGTGACTCCCAACTATAATTGTTAAAGGCCTCAAGATCTTCTCACAAAATATTCAAAAGAACTCACTTGTTGTCAATACCATCCTTGAGACACAACTCCAATTCAACATCATTTTCATTCAAGAACCTTCATGGTCCAAAATTTGCATGATTCTGAGCTCCTCAAATTGCAAAGGAGAAGCCTTAGTAGGGACAACTCATCATCCAAACTAGCTCTCATTTGCCAGAACTTCATCAAACTGCTCAGATTCCCCCAGAGTCCTTGCCTATATCAATATATATCTCTCATCTTTACGATTCTCTCTTTAAAAAGATATTATTAACTATAAATATATTCTCCTTATCTTGTTTCTCAACAATCATGTTTGCTCTTTCATCATGAACATTTATTCTGACTCTTCTCACTCAGCCTTAAAGTATCTCAAGGATACTGAGGTAAATATTAACAATCTTCTTATTATGACTGGTAACTTCAACATTAGGGATAGTTTATGGGATCCATCCTTCTCTCATCATTCATCTATTAGTGATGATCTTCTTATCATAGCTAACTTGTTCAATCTGAACTTATCGATACCAACTAACTCTTATCCAACCAGGTATTCTAACACTGAAGGCAAAGCTAACTCAGTTATTAACCTCATGTTTCTTTACAATGGGTCAAATGAACTCAATAGTCATTTGATTCACTCTGACTGGTACCTCACATCTGATCATGCTCCCCTCACAATAACCATTTTAATCATGGAAAAAAACATCATCTCAACTAAATTGTTGATTCTGAAAAATAGCAAAGAGGAGACAGTCTTTGTCAAAGAGATTATAGCAAACTTAAAAAATTTGAACACCTCTAATATAATGGACAGTGACAAACTAGAAGACGTTGTCAACCTTCTCAAGTCAATAATCAAACAGGCTTGGAATAAGAATGCCAAACAAACAAGAATCACAAAGCATTCCAAGTAGTAGTGGAATGATGAGTATAGTCAAGATTTAAACAAGTACAGAATGACAAGAAGTCCCAAAAACTGGAAGATATACTAGAAAGTGGTTAAGACTACTAAGAGGTCTTTCTTCAACAATAAAATCCAAGAGGTTGCAAATAAGAGCTGAGGCCCATGGGAACTTATGGATTGGATCAACAAGCGAAAGTTACCTACCACCGAGGCCATCAAATATGATAACCAACCATGTCTCTTTCCCAATAGCCTTTGGAGAGCCCTTTATTCCTCATTCAACACTGCACTTCACAGACAAGTTGATGTTGAAGTTCTTGAAGAGATTGGCAACAAATTGATGACTTTTTGGAATCTATTTTCCAAAGAAGAATTCAGACAAGCTATAAACAAATGTAATAATTCATCAGTGCCAGAACTAGATAAGTTGATGTGGCAACACCTCAAGTCCATTCTCAAACAGAACAATTGCCTCAATAATATCACCAATATTGCTGATGTTTGTATCATTCTAGAGTACTGGCCAAACCATTTCAAGAGATTAACTATGGTTGTTATATCTAAGCCTAACAAACAGACATATGATCATCCCAAATCTTTCCACCCTATTATTCTTTTGAACACTTTAGGCAAACTCATTGAAAAGGTCATTGCTAAAAGACTCCAATTCCATGTTGCAGTGAATTACTTCATACACCAAAGCTAGCTAGGTGGTTTGAAATTCAAATCTACTACTGATGCAGATATTACTCTCACTCACATCATTTGTTCAGGCTGGGTTAAGAACAGTACAACCAGTACCCTAGCCTTTGATATCGTGCAATTTTTCCCATCTCTTAACCATTACTTTCTCATTCACATCCTCCAAAAAGCAGACCTAGACTCTTGAGTGGTCAACTTCTTTGCTAACTATCTTGTTGGTAGAAAAACCAATTATACATAGAACAATCTTTTCTCTCCCACCTTCAAGGTAAACATTGAAGTAGGTCAAGGGTCTGCTCTATCTCCCATTCTGTTGGCTCTTTATATTTATCTTTCTCTATTTCTCTATATTTTAGAAAATCATCTTAAAAATCTCAACATTCCTGTTTCTATTATTTCCTTTGTGGATGATGGTCTATTCATTTCCCAGAACAAATCAATTGATATTTCTAACTTGCATCTCTTTTGTAGCTATAATGTAATATTTAAACTTCTGGACAAGTTTGGTCTCATTGTTAAACATTCTAAAACTGAAGTGTTTCATTTTAATAGGTTGCATAGCTTTCCCAATCTCCCCCTCTTAACCTCTCAACTATTGGAGGACCTGTTCTTATACCCAAAAATTTGTGGAAATACTTGGGCTTTATTATTGATAGAAAGCTCTCATTCTATTAACATATCAATTATTACCCAAAAAAAGCCATATCCATGGTCAAGTGTATGAAGCTCCTTGGTAATTCATTGTGTGGCATTGTTCTGACCCAAAAACACCTACTCTATAGGTGCTCCATCCTACCTATTGCATTATATGGCTATTAATTATGGTTTTATAACCATGCTCCTCTATCATACTATATAAAAATCTTGTGGAAAATGCAAAGAAGAGCCACCATATAGATACTTAGAGCTTTCAAAACATCTCCAGTTAAAGGCATTGAAGTAATTACAAGAATTATTCCCATCAAACTGCACCTTCAAAAACTCGTAAATTGATCACAATTATACATACTTACTTTACCTCCTAACCACCTTGTTTGAACATTTATGAACAATCTTTCTAGTCTGCCCATTCACTAACATCCAGCCTTACTCAACAATCTCACCAGTTGCCAAAGATCTCTCATCAAAGGTTATCTGGTTGATTCAAACAACAAAGTGTATGGAATTTTTCCTTCATTTTCTCCTCTGCACCCAGAATTTTTTCCAGATTCTAGAATCATTAACAATTTTCCAGACTGTTTTTCTTTCAACTTATCCAATAAACAAGAAAAAAATAATACAATCTGCTTTCAACAGCTTGACGATCTGGTTTTAAAATTGTCTTATTCTTTATCCATAGCCATCGTTGTCATGGATGCTAGCATCAAGAACAACATTGCTATATCCATATTGCATGTACATTTAGCCAATCATCCTATAACTAAAACAGTTCATTATGTAATATTTGTCACAAGTACTGAAGCTGAATTATTTGCTATCAGATGTGGTATCAACCAGGCTTGTAACAAAGAAAACATTTCCAAGATTATTGTCATTACTGATTCCATCTATGCAGCAAAGAAAATATTTGATGCCACATCCCATTCTTACCAAATTCACACTGCAGCTATCCTCTAGGAATTATGCCACTTTCTTGATTGTAACCAAGTCAATTCAATCAAATTCTGGAAGTGTCCTAGCCAACTCAACTGGAAACTTCACAAAGCAGTCGATAGAGATTCAAAGTCCTTTAATCCCTCACCCATCTATCCTAGCAAAATATCTTGGGATTACTGCAAGAAAACCAATAGTGATAATATCATCAATTACTGGAAAATGAAGTTCCAAGCCTCGGATAGAAAAGGAAAACATTTCCTTGATCTGTTGGATAACAATTTTAATGTTATTGAACCCTCTTACACAAAAGGAGGTTTGTGGCTTCTATCATTTGATTACTTGAACTTGCTATGTGTGTACTACTAGAGCTATTACAAATCATGCTCCAATTGGTGAATACAGGCTTAGATTCTTCCCCAATGAAGAATTTAAGTGCCCATGTGGTAATTATCCTATCAAATCAAGAAGACATATTCTTTACAATTGTATGAGATTTAATAGATACTGGAACCCAAGAAGGGACTCTCTTAGTCATTTCATCATGTTCTTGACAGCTAATCCAAATGCTTTTGCATTCTTAGATAATGCTTCGTTGACTATTTCAAGTTGATCTTGGAATTAGTTCTTTTCTTTTCCTCTAATTTTTCTTTTTCCTATCTTTTTTTCTTTTCATAACTCAAAGACCTTAGGGTTGGTTAATAAGAAGAATCTTGTATTAGGTTAATATAAGAGAACTCAATGGAGTTCATAATATAAGATATCTACTTATATATATGTTGTGGCAACCACTAGTTACAAAACTAATAGAAACACAATCAATAAATCTTAAGGGCAAATATTGTTGTAGAGATCACAAGAGAATTCAACAAGGAGTCTCTGCTGAATTGCTATCCTATTTATATAAATTACAGATGGTCCATGCTACTAATAATTAACCCTACCCTAAAGTCCATGTATTGTCCATAAGTATACTATGTATACACTATGAGGTAGATATGCTGTTAATATGATTATTCTTCTAGTCTACTCTTGCCCAGTCTAGGCCTATGACCTCACATCATGTGATATGTCATGTAACCACAGTCACATGCCTCTTCATCATCAATAAAAAGAAAAAGAAAATCAAAAAAAAGAAATATTAAATCAAGAAAAATAAAAGGAAAAAAAAATGTTAGTGTCCAAGTGCACTATAACAATATACTAACTAGCTATGGTCTATGCTCTACTTCTTTAGTCTAATATCACAAAATAAACTACTTACTTATTTGTGATATCTGAACCTTGGATACACTCTTAGAGATTTAGGAGTAATTTAGAAGTTTAATAATAATTACAATAATAATTAAGATCAATACAGATAATAAAGGATAAAGATTGATAATAAATAATGTAAATTGATGTTATTAAGTCTGAAGTCTAATCCTTAAACACAGAAGTATGTATATAAGATAGTGATGGTCCATATACAAGCTGTTTCCATTATATAATCAATACTCATACCTGATGGGAGCTATCATCTATCATAGCAGCTATTAGGCTGATTATAAAAGGCAACTAATTATGTTACTATATTGATATGCTTGTATCTCTATGAATACTTATTGCTATGAGATATACCATATATTATTGGAAACTATTTAATGAGCACTTTCCAATACAAGTCTAATCATGTGAATCTGTCCAGCTGTTCATGAGATATTAGCAAACAAAGCTTTTACAGTTGCTGATGGCCTATATCTCAGTTGTTTGTTGTTGCTTTTGTATATCTTGCATATGTACAGATAGCTCTTATTTAGGGTTTTATAGAGCAACTTAGTTTGTGAAAATTGGTCTACTGGTTGTGGAGATACAAGCTAAATAAGGTTTGTGACAGATTGTGATGTTACTTGATCCTAACCCTAGTTCTAAAACAAAAGAAAAAGAAAAGAAAAGAAAAATCAAAAGTGTTATGATCTAAAGCTCAAAAGTTTAAGTAATAGAACAACTCTTGTATTAAGTAACACAAGAGAACTCAATAGAGTTCCTAATACAAAGTAGTCTACCTTATATACTATTCCTCATGGTCCGTGCTAACTACTGTGCATCCTACCCTAAATGACCATGAGTATAACATGAGGCCAGCATATATTGTCCATGCTATATGACGTCACTTTGTTCCAGAACCTTCTACTTTATTCTCCTAAGTTCCATGATCAGTCTTGTGACTACACCATCAATTTGTGACTGATGTGACAGCGTGACTGATAACCCCTAACCTGAGTTGTTCTAAAAATAGAAAATTAAAAAGAAAAAGAAAAGAAAAATAAAATAAAATGAAAAGGGAAAATAAAATAGAGTCTATTGTCAGCAATCTTGACAAAAAGGAAAATCAAAAGAAAGTAGGGTTTAAGCTTCACAAGTCTGACAACTATGTTATTTTTCTGTGATGTTCAAGTTTGTGCAGACTATTGCATTTTTAATACTTTTATCCATACATGTGATACATATATGTGATGTGACCTCACTTCTAGCAGTTCTTGCATTAAGAAATACTAGAATTCATATTTATTCCTCTAATTGTAGCAATACGCTATTCTATATTAAAACATCTATTAATAAGGCATTTTGCTTTTGTAATATCTTGTGAATCCCAAATGTCAACCTGTATCATGGCCATGTCAGATTTAGGATATCTTGATAACTCAAGGATAAGAAGCTAGAACTATGTTGTTAAAAATGTGAATACACTTGATTACTCTTTTAATGATGTCTGGCATAACAGAAAGATTAGTATCTTCTAGAAAGTATAGAATACCTAGAATTTTAAGATAGGACTTGGATTGTGGAAGCCTTAGGCTCATAATATTGTTTAAGTCAATATCATTCAAGTCTTTTATATACTTCTCTACTATATTCAGATTAGAGAAGATAGCTATCTTGTTAGTCATAATAACAATTCTCTTATTATCAGAGTGAATGTAGTCAGCAGAAATTTCAGATTTTACACCTTTAAATAATCTGTTGATGTTTGTAATATATGCATTGGATTGTGTCATGACTCTTTTAGCACTATTCACACTCATAGATATAATAATCTACTTTCTTGATGGACCTTTAGTCATTATGTTGAACTTAAGTTTATGTTACAATCACAAGACCTTAGAGTGGGTCAAGTAAAAGAACCTTATATTGGGTTAACACAAGAGAACTCAATAGAGAACTCCATATAAGACTGTCTACCTTATATACAAATACCTAATGGTCCATGCAAGCTATTTTTAGCCTATTCTAAATAACCCTGTGTATGCCTTAAGGTTAACATGTGTATCACATATTGTATAACATTATCTTTTCCAGAATGTTCTATGTCTTCCTATACATCATGTAACTTATGACTGTGTTATCTGATGTGGCCTATTGCATGACTGCATAATCTTGTCACTAACCCCAACTCTAAGTTCTAAAAATAGAAATAAAGGAAAATAAATCAAAAAGAAAAGAGAATAAAAGTGAGAATAAAAATGAGAAAAAACTAAGTCCACTTCTTGCAATCTTGACAGTTTACTTCTTTGGTTTATATTATTTATGACATTGTAGATTTTTGTATCTTTGATCTTGATAATATTACTTTTAAAAGCCTATGTATATGACTAGTTATTGAAGTTAGGGGCTACATTCAAAGATTAGTTCTTTTTGAAAAAATTTGACTTGGCTAAAATACTTTTGTTAGGCCTAGAAGAAATAAGTAGAGAAATTCTTAAGATATTGGCTTATTTGTCTTTTAACAGTTTGTTGATAGTTGTATTTTTTGTATGTCTTGTTGAACTGTAAAGACATACATTTTCTAAAAGTCTTATTATTCTTATTAGCTATTAATTTGCCCTATCTGGACTCATAGATAGTAGATAAAAATTTCCAAGCCATAAACTCAAACTCTGAAATTTGTGGGATGTTTTTAGCTATTCTATTTCTTAATAAACATTGCTTGATAAATGCCACCGTCCTGAGAAGAGAGCACATGACATTTTTAGCATTTCCTTCTAAGTACTCATCTATCCCAAAAAAAGAAATAGAAAAAAAGTTACCATCCCATAGTTGTGGGTCTACAGGTTGATTAGCCTAGTATAGAATGACCAAAGCATTCAGATCTTAAGAAGCATTTACATTATTAATTTCTACTACATGAGATATATATATAAAATCGACTGCAAGCTCCATGTTTATAGTATCTGATGTTGCCTTCTTCAGAGATGTATCAAACAAAGAGGGACTTTGAATCTTTCCATTTGCCCAAGTTATATTGTTAGCTTGGGCTTGTACATGATCTCCATAATTCATAAAAGAAATAGCAGAATTAATAAATATTCCTTTGGAACTATTGAGACTCGGAGAAGTTGAATGTCCTCTAGGGAAATCAGTTTTGATATACATTGAGGATTTTAAAATAGTATGATGCAAGTAAGAAAGAAAGAAGCAATGATGCCTATTTAGGTAGCTGTATGGCAATAATAAATAATGTTGTAGTGTAATATTCTCCAACATCCAACATTCAGATCCAAATATATAAACAATGCACTAACACATGCTCCTTGATAGTGAAAATAGTGTTGATTATATAATTAAGAAAATTGGAAACCAATCACCATCCAATTGTTCTTTGATTAATATTGAAAAACAAGTAATAAATGTTAGGATGACTGAAAGAAAGAATTCATTTCTACAACATATATCACTGAGAAGTCCTTATCTATTCAGGTCAGGTTATAAGTAATGCTTCTCATCCTAGAAATCTATGACTGACTACCTCTTCTCTCTCTTTAACCACCATTTTGAATGGTAGTGCCTTTTAGAGACATTGGGAATATAACATTTCATACTTCAGCTTTTCAAATACCTGCTTTAAATATGGCCTCAGAATTTGATATTGATATGGATATGAATGATAGTTCTATTGTCAACAATATCATATATGGTGAAAGTGGCAAGCATGACAAGGTGAGAGGCTGCTCTCTAACTCCTAAAGTATATGGTTCTAGGTCTATTTCACCTTCGATTGTATCAGACTCTGGAAATAAATCTTATCATGACAAGGTGCAATGAGAAAGCAATAACATGGTTGAGAATGATCCTGTCGCAATGTTAGAAAGCCACAGCTCAAATACATAATCTCTCCAAGACAAGCACATAGTATTAGTAAGGTGACTAATACAACTCTCAACATGAGGCAAAAGTATAAACATAACACTGCATCTACTCTCAACAATAACACTGTAGACAACAACAGAGACATAATCATCATCCAATTGAATTACAATATTAATCAGACTATGGACAAATATTCTTGAGACAGCAAATTTAGGACGATCTCTCTGCATAGGTCAATGAAGCACCTGGCCTCTGATATCAAAAATATTAAAGACTCATTGCATAAAATGAAAAAATATATTTTGGGTAAGATGATTGATGGTGATAGAGCTAATGACATCAGGGATCTTGAAGATATCAGCAAAGCAGCATGGAGGTTCATCACGGCCCTCTACAAATCCTATTGGGACAGTTTACTGGTTGATGGTACAAACAGGACATTCAGAAACAATATTAAATCAAAGTTTAGTCCTTAAGTCACTAATGAACCAACTATGATGGAAGAGAAAAACACAGTTAAGGTTTTATATATATTATCTCTTCCTCCTTCCATTCTGGTGAAAATAGTCAAAGAGGTAAATGAAATTTCGAAGTATTTTAAGGAAAATTCATCCACTACTGCAAAAAAATCATATGCACAAATCTTGGCTAACTTATATAACTCTTCCAATATAGTTAGGAAGACATTAAGAATCAAAGAGGCATTCCCCAAACTTCAAAACAAAAAAATCAAATTAGTTCAAAAAATTATTAGCGGTCAAGAAAAGCCCAAACTGAAATTGAACATAACAACCAAGGGACTATTATGAAAACAAGTCATAGTTCCTATGAGCAACAATAGTGTAACTAGCTTCATCAAAGATTCAAGTACTCATATAATCAACATCAACAGAATACTCAAGAATATCAAATCAAACACTATGGCTGATTTCATTCATGTTAAAAACAAGAGTATAGTTATTACTACTAACAATATTGCCAGCCCATCAGACCTCCAGGCTATTGAACAATATGTTAAGAGTATAGTTTGTGTCAAATCTGAACATGTTCAATCTCCAAGACTGCCTCAGTTTAAATTGTACTTGAAAATCATTGGTGTACCCTATCTATCCAAAAACTCCAACACTTGTATTACTTCTAATGACATCAAGAGGATCTTGAAAAATAACCATATCTTCATTGACATCATTTTAGCTTCAAAACCAAGAATCATTAAGGTTTCCCCCAAATTGGACATATCAATTATCTGAATTCACATCTGGGATGTTCAAAGCAGAACAAAGACCAAAAGCCTTATCAATAGATGGTTTAATATAGAAAGTTTTATTGCAACAGTTCATGAGGCCAATGTGAGCCCTGGCATACTGCAATGCAAAAATTGTTGGAAATAGGGCCACTCAGTAGGAGTCTGCAAAATTCAAGAGGCCAAATACATTAAGTGCAACGGTCCTCACCAGACTATTCACTACTGAGAATTTATATGGTATTGCAAGGCTAATAACAAGACTAACCCCTAGGTTAGAAACTAAGAAGGGCAAACTATACCTACATTTGTTCAAGTATTCTAACTATAAGGGAGAACATCAAGTGGACTCGACAGATTGTCCCTTCTGGAAATACTGATTCAACAAAGAATGACACTTGAAAGAATATGCTAAAATATGAGAAAATCAAAAAGAATTAATTCATTCAGTTGTGAACAGTAAGAAAATATGATTTATAAAGACATTAAATTATTTTCACAGAATGTTCAGAAAAATTCACTGATCATCAAGACTATCCTTGAAATCAAAACTAATTTTGATATTATTTTCATTCAGGAATCATCCTGGACCACCATTCATTCAATTCCTAGTTCTATAAATTGCAAGGGAGAATTATTGGTAGGTGTAATAAATCATTGAAATTGAATAACATTTACTAGATCCTATACAAACAAAAGTAAATGCTCTAGGATGATTATTTATGTCAACATTAGACTCTCTTCCTTTCATTTTTCTCTTTGAAAAGATATCATTGATCATAGAGATATTCTTTTAGTGTCATTTTTCAATAACAGCAAAATTTTCTGGTTAATAAATATGTATTCTGACTCTTCTTACTCTGCTTTAAAGTATCTCAAGGATACTGAAGTGAACATTTGTAATCTTCTAGTTATTACTAGCAATTTCAACATTCAAGACAATTTATAGGATCCATCTTTTCCTCATCATTCTTCAATTAGTGACAATCTCATTATCGTTGCTGATTCTTTTAATTTAAACCTGTTATGCCCTATTAACCAAGTTCTAACCAGATACTCCAACAACAGCAATGACTCAAATTCAGTCATTGACCTTATGTTCCTTCAATACAGTTCTACTGAATTAGACAACCATTTGATTCATCCTGACTGGCATCTCACATCTGACTATGCACCATTATTAGTTACTATCTCTATCACTGAAGAAAATATCAATTCTCAAAAAAGAACAATCATCAAAGATAGTGAAGAGAAAGAGTCATTTGTTGAAGAAGTTATTGCATCCTTCAAAAATATCAACATATCTAACTTGTTGGACATACTCCATTTGGAAAAAATTATAAATGATTTTGCTAACATTGTAGACAATGCTTGAGAGAAAAACTCAAAGATTGTCAATATCACAAGATACTCAAAGAGTTGGTGGGATGAAAACTGCAACTGAGACTTGGAAAAATATGGGTTATTGAAAAGCATTGAAGATTGGAAGGCTTTCCGAATGACTATCAAGAATACAAAGTGATCATTCTTTGATCTTAAAATTCAGGAAATAGCAAACAAGAAGCAAGGTCCATGGGAGCTCATGAGCTGGGTCAATAAGCATAAGCTTTTAGTCATTGAGACGATAAAGTACAATAGTCAACCTTGTCTGGATTTAAATGATCTCTGGCAAGCTCTTCATTCATCTTTCAACACAGCTCAATTCTACCATATAGATGAAAATGTTCTAAACAAACTAGGATTATATACCTTATTATCATAGGCACCATTTGTAGAAGAAGAATTCACTAGTACCATAGTTAAGTACAATAATACATCAGTTCCTGGCTCTGATAAACTCTTATGAAGACATCTTAAACACATTATAAAGGATAAAGATTGTTTGAAGAACATCATTGTAATAGCAAATACATATTTTGAAGTCAGGTATTGGCCTAACCATTTTAAAAGTTTGACAACCATTATTATTCCAAAGCTCAACAAGATGTTGTATGACACACCTAAATCCTTCAGACCTATTGTGCTTTTAAAAATATTGGGAAAACTGATTGAAAAAGTTATCAGTGATAGACTTCAATTCCATGTTGTTTCTAACAACTTTATCCACCAAAGCTAGCTAGGAGATCTCAAATTCAAGTCCACTATGGATGCCAGCATTGTGCTTATACATTTCATTTGCATGGGATAGATCAAAAACATGTCTACTAGCACTCTTGCTTTTAATATAGCACAATTCTTCCCTTCACTCAACCATCGATTACTTGCTCTCATTCTTAGGAAAGCAGGTTTTGATTTATGTGTTGTTATTTTTTTTTTCACATTACCTCATTAATAAGAAAACACAGTATTTTTGGAATAACTTTTCCTCTCCTTCTATTAATGTTAATGTGAGAGTGGGTTAAGGATTGGTCCTCTCCCCTATTCTTTCAATACTCTATCTTGCACCCTTCCTTCATATCTTGGAAAATCATCTAAAAAACCTTGATTTAATTGTTTCTTTTGTAGTTACAATATTATTTCTAATCTTCTTTCTAAATTTGGTCTTCCAGCTGAACATTCAAAGACTGAAGTTTTCCATTTTTCAAGGTTACAGAGGGCTTTCAACCCTTCTCCTCTAGACCTTTCTCCTATTAGTGGTCCTATTTTATATCCTAAAGATATCTAGAGATATCTAGGTTTTATCTTTGACAGAAAACTTCTGTTCTACAATCATATCAACTTCTATGCCAACAAAGTGATATCAATGGTCAAATGCATGAAGATCCTTGGTAATTCAATAAGAAGCTTTGTCACAAACTTCATTCAGCTTGTATCTCCACAACCAGTAAACCGATTTTCACAAACCAAGCTGCGCTGGAAAGCCCCAAATGAGGGCTATTTGCACATATGTGGGATGTACAAAAGCGACAACAAATGACTGAGATATCAGGCCATCAGTAGCTATAAAAGCTTTGTCTGCTAATATCTCACAAACAACTAGACAGATTCGCACAATTGAACTTGTGTTGGGAAGTGCTCATTAATACATTTACAATGATATATGGTATATCTTATAGCAATAAGTATTCATAGAGATACAAGTATATCAATATAGTGATATAATTAGTTATCTTCTAAAATTAGCCTGATAGCTGCTATAACAGATGACAGCTCCCATTAGGTATGAGTTTTGATCATGTGATGGCAACAGCTTGCGCACAGACCATCACTCTTTTGTATATATACCTCTATGTCTGAGGGCTAGACCTCAGACTTAACAACATCAATTATTCCTATTGATACTACTCATCATCTATTATCATTATCTCCTTATACTGAACCTCTGAAATACCATTAAGTTCAAGTATCACAACCAGTGAGTATCTTATTTGTGATAGGCTTGAATTCTTAACAGAAACAACTTCTCTATAGAAGTTGCACCCTGCCAATTGCTCTATACAGTTTTCAAATGTGGTTTTACAATAAAGCCCCACTATCTTACCCATTGAAGACAGTAGAAGAACTACAGAGAAGAGCTGCCTTATGGATATTAGGGGCATTCAAAACATTCCCATTGCTTGGCATTGAAGCTATTGCTGGACTACTACCTATAAATCTGCATTTACAGAAACTCAGTGGAAGATCACAACTCCAAGCAAATTCTCTCCCATTGAATCACATTCTCCACTCCCTTATAGAGAATAAATCTAATATGCTATCTCAGCAACACTCATTATCAAAGTGCCAGCATGAGCTCATCAAAGGCCACTTAGTCAACATGGATAACTGCTTTAATGAAGTATTTCTATTATTTGATCCTCTTAACCCTGAAATTTCCCTAGGTAGTAGAATCATTGACATTTTCTCTAGTCATTTTTCTTTTTATTTTTTTAGTAAATGCAAAGATTAAAATTTCAAATCATGAATTCAACAACTTAATAAAGTGGCTTTCAAATCTTCAAGTTCTCCATCAAGTGCTCTTGTCATCACAGATGCTAGTGTCAAAAACAATATCACTACCTCTATTGTGCATATTCATGTACATAACAAACCAATCACTAAAACTCTTCATTATGCTCTGAATGTCACAAGTACTAAGGCTGAGTTATTCACCATTAGAAGTAGTATTAACCAAGCCACCAATCTAAACAATATCTCAAAAATCATTATCATCACTAACTCAATCTATATAGCAAGGAAGATATTTAATCCGTTGTCCCATCTATTTCAAAAGCATTTAGCAATCATTCTTAATCAACTTTGAGTATTCTTCTCTTGTCACCAAGAGAACTCAATTGAATTTTGGGAATGTCCTAGTTGATGCAACTGGCATCCCCACAAAACTGTCAATGTTGAAACAAAATTATTCAATCCCACTCTGCTACTCCCTGGTAAACTCGCTTGAGATTATAGCAAGAAAAATGAATGTGATGACCTTATCAACAGATAGAAAATGACTTTCTAGGTGTCAGATATGAAGGGTAGACATTTCCTTGACCTTGTTGATAATAACAACAATATTCTAGAGCCGGCATATAGCAAAGATAGCACATAGCTCAAACACTTTGGCCACTCCAACATATTATGTGCTAAAGCCTTAAGAGCAATTACTAACCATGCTCCAATTGGTAAATACAGGCTAAGATTCTTCCCCAGAGAAGAGTTTAGCTATCCTTATAGACAATATCCTATCAAATCAAGATGACATATCTTTCACAAGTGCAAGAGATTTAATGAATACTAGAATCCAAGAAAAGACTTGTTTGCCCACTTTATCTTGTTCCTTGAACTAAATCCAAATATGTTTGCACTTCCAAATCCCATTACTTAATTAGCTTTGAGCAGATCCCTTCACTAGTGTTAGTTTGTTTTTCCTGTCTCTTTTTTCTCCATTTCTATTTCTATCTCTTTCCTTTCTTTCTTTTAGTTTTCATGTAGTTTTGTTTGTTATGTAAGTAGTTATAAAGTAGCTACCATGGTCTGCCTACTTTTTTTTTTTTTTAATTCAGCAATTTATTATATAGGGCATGTAGGCAGACCATGGTAGCTACTTTATAACTACTTATATAACAAACAAAACTACATGAAAAAGGAAAGGAAAGGCAAACAAGAAATAGAAAGAGACATAAAAGAAAGAAAAAGATGAGAATGAAAAGGAAAACTTAGCAAAGTGATCTACACCAAGCTAACTAAGAGTTGTAAGGTAAAAAAGCAAATGCACATGGATTAAGTTTCAGGAACATAATGAAATGAGCTATCAAATCTCTTCTTGGATTCTAATACTTGTTAAATCTTCTAAACTTATAAAGGATGTGGTGTCTCATTTTAATAGGATAGAGACCACATAGACAGCTAAATTTCTTCTTAGGGAAGAAATGAAGTCAATATTCTCCAATAGGAGCATGATTGGTAATTGTTCTTGCTACTCTTGCACATAATATATTAGAATGGCCAATATATTGCAGTCATGCTCTACCATTACTATACATTAGTTCTAAAATTTTGTTGTCATTGTTGACAAGGTCTAAGAAATTTCTTCTCTTTTGATCTAATGCTTGGAAAGTCATTTTCCAATTGTTGATGATGTTATCATATTTAGATTTCTTGCTAAACTCCTAAGAGTTTTTGACTGGGAAAAGTGGGGTGAGATTAAACAACTTGGTTTTGATATTGACATTATTATAAGACGAGTATGTGGACAGACTTTGGATAGGGTTAAGGTTAAAAATATAGTAGTAGTATTATTATTAGTCTACAATGAAAAGAGAGAGCACATGACTAGGAAGTCACATGATATGATATTATAGGCCTAGAGGAGTCTAGAGTAGTCTGGAAGGACTTAGGATCTAGAAGGATCAGAAAGAGTCTAGAAATGGAGTGATGTCAAGAGATATAGATTCCTTATGGTATACACATAGTGTACACATGTACGATGGAGATTAAGAGTATGATGTCAGGGCATATGAATATAGCATGGTAGCCTTGAGGTAGATGCATAGAAGATGAGTAATGGACATGAGGACAGGGCATGGACATTAGGGTAGGACAATGCATAGTTGTAGCATAGACTATGGATACTTATATAAATAGTTGGTAGAATACTGTTGTGGTTCCCTGTTGAGTTCTCTTGTGAATACACAACTCATATTCTCTACTAGATATCCCAACTGTGAGATTTACTACTTGTGCTGTCATTGGACTTTATGTCTAGTAGTTGCTACAATAAACATGCTAGTGAAGATTCCACTTGCTTTTACTTGGGCATTCCCAGAATTTGATCATATTCTCATGATGACAGTTAAAAAAGACTCTAAGGTCATTGAGAATAAGAGCCACTTGTTTTTAGAATAGGTGAAATAATGGGTCAAATATCTTTTTTGTGGCATAGATAGAGTCAGTTACAACAATGATTTTAGAAATATATTGAAAATATGCTACTTGGTTGATACTGTATCTAATGGTAAAGAATTCAGCTTTTGTGCTTGTGACATTAACAGTGTGATGAAGTATTTTGATAATCAGTTTATTGTGGATGTATACATATGCAATTGAGGAGGCCATGTTGTTTTTGACACTGGATTAGAAAAGCAGTCAATTATTCTATCACCTAGCTTAAATTTAGGAATAAGAGAATCAAAGAAAGAAAAAACTTCATTGAACTGATTCTCCATATCAACTAAATGGCCTTTGATTAGGCCATACTGGCACCTAGTTAATAAACTAAGCGAAAGTGGATAAGGAGGTGTAGGTAAGTCAATATTGTTCTCTATAAGCAATTGAAGGATGTGATTGTCTAGTAGAGTATTGTTATGATCTTAAGTCCTTAGAGTAAGACGAAAGAACAACTCTTGTATTGAGTAACACAAGAGAACTCAATAGAGATCCCTTTACAAAGTAGTCTACCTTATATACTACTACCCATGGTCTATGCTAGCTACTGTGCACCCTACCCTAAATAACCATGAGTAAAACATGAGGCCAGCATGTGTTGTCCATGCTATATGACATCACTTTGTTCTAGAATCTTCTACTTCCTTCTCTTATATCCCGTGATCAGTCTTGTGACTACGCCATCAAGTTGTGACTGATGTGACAGCGTGACTGATAACCCCTAACCCGAGTTGTTCTAAAAATAGAAACTGAAAAATAAAATAAGAAATGAAAAATAAAAATTAAGTCTATCGTCAGCGATCTTGACAAGTATGTACTCTGAGCTGAGATCTTCTACTCAGTTTTTGTAAGTGTAAGTGGATAGAAATAAGACCAGCAATAGCCTCAATGTCAGCTGATGTAGTAGTTTTGAATGCTCCACTTATCTATAAGGCCACTTATCTCTGAAATTTCCCTAAGATCTTTAACGGATACACTAGGGGAGCTTTGGTGTAAAACCACATTTGAAACTCATACAACGCTATTAGGGGAGTGCAGCTTCTGTACAGGAGTTGTTTTTGATGCAAAATTAAGCCTCCTGTTGAGTTGCCTAAGATTTTCATACACTTTACTATCAACAATGCTTTGTTGGCATAGAAGTCAATATGTTGACAAAAAAGGAGTTTTCTGCCAAAGATAAACCCTAGATACTTCCATATATCTTTTGAATATAACACAAGGCCATCTAATGATGATAAGTTGAGGGGAGGTAGGTTAAAGGCCTCATGCATTCTAGAGAAGTGAAAAATTTCAGTCTTTGAGTGTTTAACTAAGAGACCAAATTTGGAAAGAAGGTTGAAATCTACATTGTAACTACTAAAAAGGCAGGCATTAGAAACCTGAAAGGATTTGCTTTACATAAGAAGAAGACCATTGTCAACAAAGGATAAAATGGAGATTTTTTAAACATTTTTCCAGGATGTGAAGAAACAAAGATAGATATAATGCAGAAAGAATAGGGGAGAGGGCCAATCCTTGACCCACTCCCATATTAACATCAAATGATGATGAAGAGAAATTGTTTCAAAAGTATCTGGTTCTTCTGTTGATGAGATAGTTCAAGAAGAAATTGACTACTCTTGAATCAAAGCCCACTTTGCCTAGAATGAGGGCTAAAAGACAATGGTTGAGTGATGGGAAGAATTGTGCAATGTCAAAGACTAAGGAGCTGGTTGCTATGTTTTTGATCTATCCCATATGAATGAAATGTGTGAGAGTGATACCCACATCAGTGGTAGACTTGAACTTTAAGCCTCCTAATTGACTCTGGTGGATGAAATTGTTGGAGATGATGTGGAATTGAAGCCTATCACCAATGACTT